>JAPKLY010000905.1:0-104398 GCA_026898435.1 Prunella vulgaris
ATTTTTAGTGTTTTACATCATTTGGACAGGGATATTTGAGGGTGCACCCTGGTATCTCTTTTTTTCTACGACCGGTTTATCCACAAGGGTGGTTTACGGCTAGGTTTTTAATGAGGCCACGGGGGTCTTTCATTATATTCATACTCCAAATATTTGCAGTTTACAAAGGATCCTCGATTACTTCCACGCAATGAGAAAATTTTGCAGATAACCCAAATAGCTCGATAATTGTTCTCCTCATGAAGATTCAAACAAACATCAAGCTAGGGGGCAACTGTTGATGAAATAATCTAATCCAGGAGTTTAAGGAAGAAATCAACGGAATAACGAATGACGTGTCCCAAAATAACTAATCAAACATGATGATTATGGGTAAAATCAAAGAAGATCAATACGAAAGAAGAAGGATCATTGAACAAATAAGAAATGGCCGAGCAGCAGTGCCAGAAAGGAATGGGCGAGCAGCTCACCTGCTCGCCCAATCACCTGCCAATACCCCTTCTCGCCTATTTTGCCCAAAATAGGCGAGCAGGTCTTGCAATTTTGAAATGGGCGAGCAGCTCACCTGCTCGCCCAATGAGCTGATCGCCAGGGATGAAGTGCTGCTCGCCTGACTTGGGAATGATCACCAAGATCTTATTTTCATCATTTTTAGTCAATTTCCCGTTGTAATTATCTTGTTTAAAGCGGTTAGGGACACTTGTAAGCTTCAGAAGAAGCATGGCAAAGTGTATGCCACCACCTGCTTGTAGAAATACCTATAAATAGGCCCCCATTTTTGTTTAAATGCAAGTTTTCTTAGCCTCGGCGAAGCTCTGTCAAAATTTTCACATAATCAAGCACTTTGTAGTTCCATTAAACTGTTTTTGGTTGATTATTAGTGAAATCACATCTAAAAGCCACATAAACGCTTCTGTTACCGAGATTTCATTAACAAAGGCCCCTCAAGTAGCCCAATTAAATGTCCAACAATGAATAAGGTGATTAAAATAAAAGAAATATTTTGGACCCAATTAGATGTTTTTTTTCAAAAATTATTATTATTTTAATTGATGAGCGATTTTATAAAAAATAGATATGTATCTTGAATACAAGAATATCTAATAAAATCAAGATCTCATTGAATTAAAATGAGAGTGAAATTTTCAAAAATTGCATGGTAGAAAGAAAGATCAAGAATTGAATATTTAATATTCAAGATTATCAAGATTAGAATATTTGATATTCATGATAATCAAGATTTGAAATATTAGATATTCATGATATTCAAGATCTTGTATTCTCATTATAAATATGACATGATACAAGACTTTATTATTATTATTATTGATCTGTAATTTTCAAGAATTACAAGTCTATTGGGCAACAAATATTTTTCTTTCCTTATGTTGTGATTATTCGTGTGGCCTCCCATCGGGTGTACGAATAAGGACAAGGGAATACTTGAGAAGGCTTTTGGGTTTATCAAGTTAAGGATCTCAAGAAGGATGCCTTCAAGTTTATTGTTGATACTACTTGGCTCTAAGGCATCTCAAAAGGACGCCTTTGATCTGAAGAGCCATGCGAAAGCATCTCAATAAGGACGCCTTTTATCTCAGAAACTGTCTTTTCTCCAAGAGGTATAATTCACTAAATCTCTTAGTTCTGGATGTTTAGGGCTTTATGTGATATTATATGATTTATATGTTTTGCATGCAAAGCCTGTTGTTGGATATACAATTATTTGATTTAATTATGTTTAAATCATGATATTAATTGTAGGCTTAAATTTGTATTTAGCGTAAATCCCGAATAGATCCGCGTTTAATTCCCCAACAGATTCCTTGACTAAAGATATGTAAATAAGAAGTTTAGCAATCAGTATAAGGCAACAATGGGAGTTGCCCAAAACTTTTAAGACCCTCATTGTTTTGCAAAGTTTTGAAGTTCCAGAAATCAATAAAAAGTGTGGCCTATACTCTTTTTAACATTAGATATCAGATACACTGGTGCTAATTTATTCATTTTGGCATTGATTCACAGGGAGTATATTATTATTTGGTTGAGTAACCAGACTGCTTATTTGAGCCTGATTCCTTGCTAAACGGGTCTTCTACTATCTTAATTTTTTCACCAGTGCGCTTTCCATGATATAGGCAGGTGGAACCTAAAATTTGTTTTAGACTGCTTTCTTTTGTTGTCAAGTTCAGTAGATTTTCAATTATGAAATTAGTTCTATATAGAAGCACAACCAACCTAGATTTTCATATTAATGGATTATGGTGCCCTTTTGTATAGGACAGTTTTGTGGGGAATTGGTTTATAGATAAATATTGATATTTTATAATATTTTATCTCTTTATTTATTTAGTTTCACTTGTAATAGCTCATGATGGAGTATGTCATCCCGTTTGAAGAATGGCATGATACAAAAGCAAGTAGACGCAGTACTCCATCAATAGGATTTTTCAATAATCGAATTTAATTTTTAAGATTTTTTTATTAAGATTGTTCATATAAAAGTTCAATCGATATGTAAATACTTTTTTTAATGATAAATATCAATTTTGATTTTTAAGGTTGAAAAATCATAAGAAAAATTTATATTTTAGTTTATATACATATTAATTGTTTAAAACTGGGTTGTTCAACAATAGAGTTGTTTAATAACTAAGTTATTTTTTTTTATTTAAGTTGTTCACTTGAAGTTCCATCAATAAGTAATTACTTTCTTTTAATAAAAATACATTAATTTTAACTTTTTAAACTGAAAAATTATAAAAAAAATTATTAATTATACATTAATTTTGACTTTAATGGGTTAGTATGTTCAGATTATATGTTCTATAAGTTTTTCTTTTTTTTTTAACAACACATATCTTCAAAGTGAAAAAAAAAATCAATTTTGTGTTTCAAGTCTTAAAAAATAAGAAAAGTTAATTTTTTAGTTATATACTAATGAGTTGTTAAATATTTAATTTTGAACAATCTAGTTGTTCAAGTGTCTGACATAGTAATATGTTTATTGGTGTTCATGAAAGAGTTCAAATCATTAACTAATTACTTATTGTTAAGTAAAAAATATCAATTTAAGTTTCAAGTCTTAAAAAATATGGAAATTTTATTTCTTAACAACACACTAATGAGTTGTTTAATATTTGATTGTAGAACAACCTAGTTGCTCAAGTCTCTGAAACGATCATGTATTGAATGATGTTAATAAAAGAGTTCAAATCATTAACTAATTACTTCTTGTTAACTAAGAAATATCATTTTTAATTTCAAGTCTTAAAAAGTAAGATATTTTATTTTTTTTAACAATACACTAATTAGTTGTTCAATATTTGATTGTTGAACAACCTATTTGTTCAAGTGTCTAGTATAGTAATATGTTTAATAGTGTTCCTAAAAGAGGTCAAATCATTAACTAACTACTTCTTGTTAAGTAAAAAATATCATTTTTAATTTCAAGTCTTAAAAAGTAAGATATTTTTATTCTTTTTAACTACACACTAATGAGTTGTCCAATATTTGATTGTTGAACAACCTAATTGTTCAAGTGTTTGACGCAATCGTATATTTAATTGTATTCATAAAAATTCAAATTATTAACTAATTACTTCTTGTTAAGTAAAAAATATCATTGTTAATTTCAAGTCTTAAAACGTAAAATATTTTTTATTTTTTTTACTATACACTAATGAGTTGTTCAATATTTAATTATTGAACAACTTAGTTGTACAAGTGTCTTATATAGTAATATGTTTAATAGTGTTTATAAAAAAGTTCAAATTATTAATTAATTACTTATTGTTAAGTAAAATACATCAATTTAAGTTTCAAGTCAAAATAAGAAAATTTTATTTTTTAACTACACACTGCTGAGTTGTCCTATATTTGATTGTTGAACAACCTAGTTGTTCAAGTGTCTGACACAATCATATATTGAATTGTGTTCATAAAAGAGTTCAAAACATTAATTAATTACTTATTGTTAAGTAAAACATATCAATTTAAGTTTCAAATCTTAAAATATAAGAAATTTTTATTTTTTTAACTACACATAATGAGTTGTTCAATGTTTAATTGTTGAACAACCTAGTTGTTCATGTGTCTGTCGCAATCATATATTTAATACTAGTCATAAAAGAGTTCAAATCACTAAATAATTGATTATTTTTTAGTAAACATATCAATTTAAGTTTCAAGTCTTAAAAATAATAAGAAAAGTTTAATTTTTAGTTATATATTAATGAGTTGTTAAATATTTGATTGTTGAACAACAAGGTTGTCCAATGGCACAGTAATGTGATAAATATTATTCATTAAAAAAATTTAATCAATAATTAATTATTTATTTTAAGTGAAAAAATATCAACTTTTAATTTTAAGACTTCAAATAAATAGAAAAGGCTTGATTTTAGTGATGTACAACCAATTTATTTGAAACCAAGTTATTCAATAACCCGGTTGTTTAACAACTAAGTTGAGTTTTGAGATTAAAAGTGTTGGGACAATCTTAAGTGTTTTGATTAGATCCCAAAACCCCTTGATGAATTTGCCTAAGTATAGTTCATCAAGATGATAGTTTCAGGATAGTTAGGTTAGAATAGATTTTTCTATTCACAGGTATTCAGTTCAGGGGGAACGTGTTGAAGAGTAAAGACTGATGGTGGGGTCCCAAAGGTCTGAAGTCTGAAGCATCTCCAACCCTGAAGGTTTGATCGTCCTGAAGATGATCAACCTGAAGCTGCAACCTGAAAAACCTAGAAAGAGTCCTGAAGCTGCGTAGAAGTCATCCTGAAGAAGACCACTGATCCTGACCAAACTGAGTAGACTAAGCTTGCTCAGGGAAGTCTCTATCAGTGAAGGCACATTGTAACCTTGATCAGGCTAAACGTCCTTTTAACGTTCATAAGTCCTGACTTGGGCCTAGTATCAGTTAACCTGATACTTGTAAGTCCTGAGACCCAAAGGTTACACGTGCAAATGGAAGTCTGAAGAAGCAAAAGGAATGCCAGTGTCTCCAACGTAAGACAAACATTGATTCTGAGTAAACAACGAGAGACTCAGAGTTATAAATGTACGAGGATCAGTAAAGTCAAAGCCGACAAGCTAGCTGTTGGACAAACGACCAGTGAGAAGGCAACATGAATGTACGGAGACTGAGCGCATTTAATGCTTCTCAGAGGTGCAGGCGGCGGATCGTATCTTTGCCATACTAGGTATGGGTTTTGTCAGACAAGGACAACCAAACATGCACCTACCCAAAATAGGAATGTTTGAAACGGATCTCCTCCAACGGATCTATTTCAAACCTCCCTATAAATACAGAAGGTCTTTCTCCCATTCAAGGCTAACGGGAAATTTCCAAGAGAAAGCTCTCAAAATTCCAAGCACTCAAAGTTCATTTGAAGCAACACTCTGAAACCTTAAATTTCCCTAGTGTTGTAGTTGGAATCTTTTCTGTATTTTTCTTAGAGTATTGATCTCATCCTTAGAACTGGTTTGTTTAGAGGGATCAATACACAATAGTTGGAAACGTGAATATCAAACCCATCAGTGTGTGAGTTGGTTGGTAGGAAGGACTGGGACTTGTAAAACGCTCAGGGGTCAGTTCCTAAGAGAAGAAGTTGGCTATTCGTGTCCCTTGGCACGTAAAAACCAAGTACATATCCTCAGGGTTTGAGGGTAGCTTCCTGTTCAATCAGGTCATGGACGTAGGAGTTGGTTATCTCCGAACCACGTTAAAAAGTCCCCCCGTGTGCTAGTTTACTTCTTGCTCAGGATCATAATTGTCATTCATATTAAATTGAGCATCCTTGCATCGTTTTCAAAATATCAGGACTGATTCTTCATCCTGATCCTTGAAAATGTGCACCAGCCTTAATCACATTTTCCCTAAGCAAACTGATAAGTTTTCAGGAACTAAAACGAGTAGAAACCTAAGGGCTCACATTCTGCACTAGACTGAGCTTACTGAGATAGCTATCCAACTGACTTGCTTCCGAGCTGTCAGTAAGTGGGTTATCTCTACTGAGCTTCTGAGAGCACAACTCTGACTTAGCTCCTTGGTTCGTTGCTGATCTGTCCCTGCTGTCCCTGAGGACCATCAGTTTAACTGAACATCTCAGGATCTTCCTGACTAAGTCTGAAAGAGCATTTTCCTGAACCTTCAGGAAAATCTGACATCAATGTATTCCCCCCCATACACTGATTATACTCATTTCGGGACCAACAAGTGACTTTGTTTACCAACAGTTTCTGAGGAGAAACTTTTGGTGGTCAACTGAACAGATCTTATTTCTGAAAACTTGCATATCATGGCATCCGGTTCTAAGCGCCTTGAGGGCAATCTTCCTTAATTCTCTATTGACAATTATGACTATTGGAAATTCAGGGTCCTTGCACATCTCTACTCCATCCATGATCAGATGCCGAAGGTGATCGAGAATGGCCCTATGAAGTTCATAACTAATCAATTCCCCACCTGGCCTGTAGCTGATAATGTCCCTATTCCGGCTGCCGGAGATGAGCCTGTGGAGAGGTCCGCGCTTACTGCTAATCAGATTAAGCAAATCGGACTGGATAATGTTACAAAGAATATTATACTCCACACCGTTTCTTATGAGAACTCGATCAGGCTCATGCATCTGAACACTGCGAAGGAGATCTGTGATGCACTGAAGGAGATGAGCGAGGGATTTGAAAATATTAAAGAGAACAAGCGGGATTTAGCTATCAGGAAGTTCGAGGCTTTCAGGATGCTTGATGGAGAGACCATCGATCAGATGGAAGCTTGGTTCATTAAGATGATGAACGAGTTAGCAACCCTTGGGAACGAGTTTCCCATGAGGGAGGTGTCATCTAAAATTCTGAACTGTCTCCCTGAAAGATGGGACACAGGAGCGATCTTGTTAAAGAACACTTAGGACCTCACAAACATCCCTTACTCTCACCTCTTCTCAGAGTTAACGGCTCTGGAATTCGACCTCGATAAGAGAAAGACGAAGGGTGATGGCAGTGAGGATGTAAGTGAGGAGAAGACACCTGAGAAGGAAAAGAGTGTGGCTCTTAAAGCTACTCCTGAGCCTGAGGCTGGATCTGGCTCGAAATCATTGAGGGTACGTTTGTTTTGGGATTAAGGGGGTCGTGGGAAGTCATGACTTTGAAATCCTGAGATGTGAAAACCTTGATGAATAGTAAAAGTGTGTGTTTGTTTTGGGATTTTAGTAGGGTAGGATGTTACTTTATGTCAAATCGAAGTGTGATAATGATTGATTTTATAGGTATAATAAAAGGTATAATAGGTATTTTATGAGTGTTGTGTTGGAAAGAGTAATAATAGGTTTAATAGGTATTTTTAGGTGTGGATTGAGTTTGGGATGTGAAATCTGGATGTTACATCCCAAACTCGTGTAGAGACGTGATCGCAAAGTCCTACGTCTATCCGTGCTAGTCCCAAAACAAACATACCCTGAGAGATATGAGTAAGGATGAGTTAGCCCTGGAGTACAGCCTGATGGCATGTAGATTCGAGAAGCTGAACTCTAGTTTCGAAAGGTATAAGAAATTTTATACTGACACTCGTGACTGCAGGTATTCCAGCCCCAGGAGATCGAGTCCTCAGAGGGAAGAGAGGAGGGGCTCAAATTCCAGGAGAGTGAGAGAAGAGCCTGAGCACCGGAGAAAAGAGAAAAGCTCCAGAAGGAGAGATGATGTTGAGCCCAGAAGATCCAGCTCCAAACTTGAACGATCATCAGGAAGCCGGAGGGAGTCGTCAGATAAGAGGTACACTGATAAACTGGGTGTTAGTGATGCAGATCAGTGTTATCACTGCAAGAAAACCGGACATTATTAGTATGATTGTCCGAAGCTCAGTGCTCGAGAGAGAGAAGATTGGAGAGCCAAGAGAGATCTCAGGGCATCAGATCGAAGAGTGTTGATTGCTGAGGATTCCTCAGATTCCGATGGCCCAGGACGCCGATCCCCTGAACTCTTCTCCGATGAGGAGTAATATGATCTCTGCCTGATGGCAGATGATGAGGTATGTTCTTCTGCCTCTTCTCCTGATCACGCACCTGAGCTTAGCTCAGATTCAGCAAGAGACCTCGACCTTCAGCTCGCCCTTGAGCAATTGATGGTTGATTTCTCGAGACTGCAGGAGACTCATATTCACACAGTGGATATGAATGCACAACTGAGTGAGGAGAAAGATCAGTTAACTGAGTCTCTCAGAATGAGAGATACTGAGGAAGCACTGAAGTTAGTCAACCTCTAGGAAAAGTTACTTCATGCCCGGAATAGGCATGATGAAACTCCAGTGGCGGTGGAAAGACTGAATGATATAATCAGCTCACAGATTGAGACTCGTGATACTGATTTGTTCCTTGCTCAGGAACAGTAGAAGATTGAGCGGATAGCTCTCAGGGGGATGTTCGAGGCTGAGTGGAAAGCTCGCCTTAGTGCGGAGCAAACTGCTTGGGACCTCGAAAAAATCTCAAGAGAGGCTGCTCATCAGAAACTGGTGCTTCAATACACCACTGAGATTGAGGCCCTGAAAAAGGAAAATGTGAGCCTTGAAGTAAAGCTGGAGAATTTACACAAATCTTCCCTAGTGGTTGATGAGTTAACAATGATCTCTCAGCATACTAATGGTGCTAAAGCAGGGTTGGGATATGATAGCTCAAAAGACCCTATGGGTAAGAAGAATAGAGGTGCTTCAGGGAGCAACTCTCAGAAAGTGTTTGTCCCTGCCCAAACTGGTGACAAGGGTCCAAGTGTTGCTCACCAAGACAAGGGCAAAGGGAAGGATAAAGTGCCTGTTGAACCCGTCAGGCAAAAAGCTGAGGAACAAAGGCCAAAACCTAAGGGAAATGCTCAAGTTCCTCACCAAGAGCCAAGGAAGAAGGACCAAGGGAACCTCAAGGCTCAGCCTAGGAACCCTCAGGCTGGAAAGAATTCTGCCCCCCAGCACTTCTCAGGCTAAGCCTCAGAATGCTCAGGGTGGAAGGAATTCAGGCCAGAGAAGGCCTCAGGCAAGGCCAAGAGATACAGAGGTCCAGAGGCCTCAGACAGGGCACAGGGCCTATCAGGAACATCCCAATCCTCAAAGGAGAAGGACCAACCAGGTGGCCTCTGAAGGGCGATGGAGACCTGACTCCGATAATGCTCAGGCCAGACCTCAAGTGCCTAGAGGTCAGGCTCGAGCTACTCCTTCCCAGGATAGACCTCAGCCCAATTCACCCAGGCCAAGGAGGAACAGGAGACCCGCCCCCAGGAACAAATCTAGGGCTCCTGAACCTCAGGCTGACACCCATACACCCTCAACTTCCCAGGCACAAAGGAAGAAGAGGACAATGTATGTTGATGTTTCAGGGAGACAGGTTTACACTTCTGATGCCATCAAAATTGTTAAACAAATATAGATCCCGAAGGGTATGGATGACACTGTAGGACCCAATACGAGATGGGTACCTGAGGCTTGATTCTTTTCAGGTCGCTACGGGCTACAAGAAGAGGAAGGAGGATCTGAAGAAGGACTGGTACCTGGACTAAGGATATTCCAGGCACATGACCGGATTTCGTGATCTCCTTCAAGACTATGTAGCTCAGGAAAGCCCGCAAGTAACCTTTGGTGATAACTCTAAGGGTCTCTCCAGAGGATTCGGTACTCTTGTTGTTGGTTCTGTTAAAGTGCTTAATGTATCCTATGTTGAGGGTCTTAGGGATAACCTGCTTTCGGTCAGTCAGTTTTGTGACCGTGGATATAGTGTAGAGTTTACATCTAACATATGTCTTGTGAAAGACAAATCTACAATGCAGGTTCTTATTACAGGTGTCAGGAGAGGAAACGTATAATTTGCTGACTTTAAGAGCAGCTCTCCTGAAACTTGTTTGGTCGCTAAGAGCTCATCTGAGCTCAGTTGGCTTTGGCATAAGCGCCTGAGTCACTTAAACTTCAAGATTATTAACAAAATTTCTCGACTTTCTCTTGTAGAGAGTCTACCTAATGAAGTTTTTTGCAAAGACAACGTGTGCGGAGCATGTCAGGAAGGCAAGCAAACCAAAGCCTCATTCAAGGAAAAAGATGCCTTCTCAACTGATAGAGTGCTTCAGCTCCTGCACATGGATCTCTTTGGTCCGATTACTCCTGTCTGCATGAATGGTAGGAAATATACCCTTGTTGTTGTTGATGATTATTCCAGGTACACATGGGTTATTTTGTTGTTGAACAAGAAGGATACTCAGGTCAAGCTTCCGGAGTTACTCAAGAAATTGAGTACTGAATAGGGTCAGAGCATCGTCAGGATCATATCATATCGGGGAACAGAGTTTATTAACTCTATTATAACTGATTTTTGTACTGACCTTGGCATTGCTCATGAGACTTCTGCAGCTAGGACTTCTCAGCAGAATGGAGTAGCTGAGAGAAGGAATCGGACCCTGAAGGAAGCTGCCAAGACCATGTTGGCTGAGTCAGGACTGCCCAAGAAGTACTGAGCTGAAGCATCAACACTGCTTGCTACACTCATAACCGATATATGCTGAACAAACAACATGCTCAGACACCTTATGAGACGTGGAATAAAAGAAAGCCTCGCATCTCCTATTTTTGTATTTTTTGGTGTAAGTGTTTCATCCCGAACAATGGGAAAGACCAGCTTAAAGCCTTTGATAGCAAGTCTGATGAGGGAGTTTTCTTAGGATATTCCTCAGTCAGCAAAGCTTTCAGGGTGTATAACTGTCGGACCCTTTGTGTGGAGGAAACACCTCATGTTATGTTTGAAGAGACTGCATCAGTGCGTGGAAAACAAGTTCCGAGTCCTGACACTGAGGAGGTTACCAAGAGGGTGACAAGACTGAGCCTGAAGCAAAATCCTGAGTTCAAGGTCAAATTTGTACATGCTCCTAAGGGATAGGATGATGATGACGATCAGGATGAACCTCAGGCCAATCCTCAGCAAGCCCCAGCCTCGGAGAATGTTGAGTCTCAAACTCAACCTGAGGTAAGGACTGTCGATGATGATGTTTTTGCACCTGAGACAGTTACTGAGTCCAACTCTGTAGGGGGAAACAATGTCCCTGACATTGGACAACCCTCAGAAAATGACTCAGTATCCCATGTTCTTGCTCGTTCTTCCTCTTTGCCTGTTATTGTTGAGACTAATGTTTCAGAATCAGGCGAGGGAACATCAGCAGCTCCCAGTGCAACGGTCAGCAGGAGGCGTTGGCTAGATGATCACTCATTGGCAGATATCATTGGTGATATCAATGAGGGGGTCAGGACAAGGTTGTTCCATGGCAAGAGTGCTATGTTCTGTTGTTTTCTGTCTGATCAGGAACCGAAGAACATAGAAGAAGCTCTTGCTGACCCCAACTGGATCCTAGCCATGCAGGATGAGCTCAATCAGTTTGAGCGGAATCAAGTTTGGGAGTTAGTTGAGAGACCTAGGCGTCAACATGTTATTGGCACCAAGTGGGTCTTCAAGAACAAGAGGGATGAGAAGAATGTTATTGTCAGGAACAAGGTCAGACTGGTGGCCAAGGGTTACTCTCAGTCCAAAGGAATCGACTATGATGAGACCTTTGCTCCGGTCGCAATGTTAGAGGCAATCAGGCTGTTCTTGGCTTATTCAACATTCAAGAAGTTCAAAGTGTATCAGATGGACGTGAAGAGTGCTTTCCTGAATGGAGTGCTGAACGAGGAGGTCTATGTTGAGCAACCTCCTGGGTTCAAAGTTGGTGATAAGGTGTATCACCTGAAGAAACCTCTTTACGGCCTGAAGCATGCTCCGAGAGCTTGGTATGATACACTTTCTCAGTTCCTAATAGACCACGGGTTCGTGAAAGGAACGGTGGATAGGACCCTCTTCAGGATTTCCGAAGGGGAGGACATTCTCTTGGTCCAAATTTATGTGGATGACATAATTTTTTGATCACCTAACCTGAAGCTTTGTGAGAAATTCTCCAAGCTAATGACGGGGATGTTTGAGATGTCAATGATGGGAGAGATGAACTTCTTTCTAGGTCTTCAGGTCAGGCAAACTGACTCCGGAATTTTCATAAATCAGTCCAAGTATGCGAGGGACTTGATTCAGAAGTTTGGAGTTCAGACCAGCAAAGTCTCACGTATTCCCATGAACACAAATGAGAAGCTGGATCCTGACAAGGAGGGGACCTCAGTGAATCAGACTGAATATAGGGCACTGATAGGATCTTTGTTGTACCTGACTGCAAGTCATTCTGACATCACCTATGCAGTTGGAGTTTGTGCAAGGTATCAGTCTGATCCGAAGAAAAGTCATCTAGAGAGTGCCAAAAAGATACTGAAATACCTGAAGGGTACAGTCAATTTAGGACTTTGGTATCCCTCTAATGACAACCTAGAACTGACAGGGTATTCTGATGCTGATTATGGAGGTTGTAGGATTGATAGGAAATCAACTAAAGGCACATGTCAGTTTCTAGGAAGCAAACTGATCTCTTGGTTTTCCAAGAAACAAACAGGTGTTGCAACGTCTACTACTGAGGCTGAGTATATGGCGGCAGGCAGTTGTTGCTCCCAAATCCTTTGGTTGAAACAACAACTGAGAGACTATCAAGTTGAGGCTACTGAAGTCCCAATTTATTGTCACAATAATAGTGTCATTGCCATATCCCAAAACCCAGTCTTACACACAAGGTGTAAGCATGTAGACATCAGGCATCACTTCATAAGAGATCATGTTGAGGAGAAGGATATAAGGATGGAGAGGATCCCTACTGACAAGCAGAGAGCTGACATCCTGACTAAGGCTTTGCCTGAAACCAGGTTTGTCGAGCTGTCAGTAGAGTTAGGACTTCTTGACCAAGGTGTAGAAGATTTAATATGAATCTCAGCGCAGGATTGAACAAGATGGTCAGGAGGAATGAATAACTCAGGATCAGGTTGCAGAAAGATGGATAGCTTTCAGGGGGAACAGACATCGGGATTAGAATCTTCAGGACACAGAGTTCAGGGCTTGTCACCCTGATCTAACCCAAGAGGTATCAGTTAGGTTTCTATATCTGACTGACTAGTATGTATTATTGAACCCTTGCTTTCATCATGACTTGCTTGCATCATTTCTGATCATGTCTGACACCACATCAATCACAGGGTTTTTAACTCTCATCTCAGCCGTTCATTTATTACTCAGTTTTATTAAATGCAATTATTGGAATTTATTTAAAACATTCTCTGACAAGCATTTAATGCGAGTGTGAGCGGGAACAGTTTTCAATAAAGTTTTGAATTATTAACTTTGAAAACTAAATCTGGTAAAACTCTTATTCCGGATATACCCCTTTATCTAATCCGTTGAATTTCTAAAGACTTTTAATCAAACATGTCCATTAAAACTAAATTTTAGGGTATAAAAGGAAGACTTGTTCACATTGCACAATTTACGCACTCATATTTTCCAAACCCACAAATTCTGCAAATTGCCTCTCTTTCTTTGCATTCATGGCTTCCTCAGCTTCCAAATCCATTGAAGATACCAAGAGATTTCATGCTGCCATCACAGAGGTGGAATCAAAGGTGTCTTATGAATGGTTGGTGGACTTCTCTCACCGAGCCACCATCAAAGAACTTCTCCAAGTCTATGGAGCTCTTAACAATGCTGGGCTCGTAGACTTCGTCTCCATCAAGCCAGTCAAGACTTGCCCCCATCAGATTATTGCATTTTATGTAAACATGTCTCTGAAGGACGATGGTGAGTGGGAATCAGTGATTCCACTCAGAAGATCAGTGGAGAAGAATGGGAAGAAAGTTGTGCAGCACTTTACTGAGCGAATGAACGTCAAGGAGCTCATCAGGAAGACGTACAATCTGCCCTACTCTACTGAAGAGACTCAACTGGCTGATCTTAAGGCGTACAAAGCTGGAGAAGAGCAGAAGTGTATGAACGAATTCCTGATTGCTCCTCAGGAAATCTTCATGTTGGTCCCAAATAGACAAAGACAGATGTATGGGGGGAATACACCTGTAAGTACAGATTTTTACTGGATCAATTTTACAGCAGACTTTTAAAAGTACAGGCCCTTATAAAATATCATTGGACTTAAAGGTCGCCTGATAAGTAGCCTGAGAGTTTGATCAAGTTTCAGTTGTGCAGCGGATTATTTCTAAAACACTTGAAGTAGTTAACTCAAACAAAAGCACATAAGACACAGGGATTTATAGTGGTTCGGAGTTAAACGCTCCTACATCCACTTTTCCTGATTTAACAGGAGAATTCCTTAACCACAGGAATTCCTTGTTTTAGAGTGTCAACGTGCACTGATCAAGAATAGCTCCTCTTGATCTCTAGGATTGTCACTGAGTCCTAGTCCTCTCAGATTTCAGACTGAGACACTCCTCAGCTTACTTTCTCTCAACTCACAGCCTTGAACCTATCTTAGTTTAAGGGCTTGAGGTTTCCAACTAAGGTTGAGATAACCCTTTACAATGATGAGCAGTATCTAGGATGGGTTATCTTAGTAGGCTTCTAAGAATTTTACAATGTAAGCCTAAATACAAGATTGAGCTCTAAGCAATATAAGCACTTGGGAAACTAGAGTGATTTCGAGTGCTTGAGTGTATGATGAACTAAGGAGAGCTTTCAGATTATCAGTTGAGCTTGTTAGTTTCCCGTACTTAGCTTCTTCTTCAACTCTTGTATTTATAGATTTAAATTTGAAAGACTATCCGTTGGAGAGATATTTTCAAATTTAAGCTATTTTGGCGTTCCAACGTTCTTCAAGATTTTCTGTAGATTTCGGATTGTCAAATCTGTGAAAATGTGGCAGTCCATAGTTCTTCAATATCTTCTTCAGATTTTGGATGGTCAACTCTTAAGCATTAATGGTTGAAAGCTCATTAAATGCCTACTTAGAGTTAATGCAGCCGCCTTTGAAACTGTGCCATCCTAGGTTGTTGGTTGCTTCTTAACTTAGTACTGACAGGTCAGTCTTTTGTATCAGGTCCGTACATAGGTGGCAGCTTCTCATTGGTCTGACTTAATTGTTCCTCAGTCCAGTCCTAACGGTTGCATTGAAGTCCTCTGTCTTTTCATCAGATGACTTGGAACATTCTCTTTGCTGCATTTACCACTTCATTTATGTGTTGGTTGCTTCCTTCATAAATGCTGAAAGCATTTAATGCATCAGGTTACTTGTCTTTAGGGGAGTCCTTTCAGGCCAATTGGTCTTAGTCTTCTGAGGTGCATTCTTCAGTCAGTGGGTGTATCTCCTAATCCTACATCAGGCTAGTCTAAGATACAAACAGGCTAGTTTAAAACACATCAGGCTAGTTTTTAACATAAGTAGCCTATATTCTAAGTTTTTATCATAGCCTCTTAACACTTTGGGCTATATTTCTAAGTCTTAGTGATACATTAATATATCAGGAGGCTCTTTGGGATTTTATCAAAACATTTTACAAGTCATTTCCCAACAATTTCCCCCTTTTTTGATAAGAACAAAGACCTAGTCTGTTTAATCCTTTATCAGAAGACTTTTACTTAGCAAAATTTTAAAATTTCAGAAGTTCCCCCTGAATAAGTACCTGCATGTTAGTTAAGCAGTTTATAATAAGGTGCATAGGCCTAATAGATAATGAGATATTATTTTGGGCTCAAAAGGATAGAAGTTTTCATTAATCTTAAAAAAATTATTACAGTTTACAGAATTTAAGATTGTAACCAAAGGTACTATCTTGCCCAAAAACAAAAACTAAAGATAACATCTTCAACCGCTTCCTTCATCAGTGAATTCTACCTTACAGGCTCCTAAAGGCTGGCTCCAGTCCATATTGAGCAAATACCCTTTTCTTCAGCTCCATCTTTCTTTCCATCACCTCCTTGTTGTGCCCCTTCAACCCAAGCTGTTCATAGACCACCAGTCATTCTCCCAGAATTTCTTGCATCTTCACCTCTCCACTGGCATCTATTGGAGGCATGAAGAGAATGGGACCAGGGGCCTTGAACTGGTCACCTCCACTGTGCTCTTCCCATGCATTCAAGATCCTGGGATACAAAGCAGGCCAGTTTTCCACCATCTTCTGATGAAAGACTTCATCAGCCTCCACTCCCTCGAACTCACCTGTCACACAGAAAGAGTATACAAACTCCCTCTTGGCTTCCTCCCAAGAGTCATTGACCTCTTTTGGAACCCAAGGATCTATGTGTGGAAATTTGGCAATTGGCTCACTAGCCTGAGCCTGGCTCCTCTTGGCCTTCATCCTCCAGTAAGAGTTTCTTGCCTTCCTTGGTGGTGGGGGTTTCATCAGTTGGCCACTCTCCATCAGTCTTCTCTTTTCTTCAGCTTTCTCCATGTTGTGCTCGTCAAGAGATTTCCCTGTCTTTACTGCCTGGGCCAGGGGACTGAGACTGGGTGGCCTGAACAATTCTTCAGTGGATTGTACCTTCTCTGGTGGACTTGGTGCAAGTGATGCTATGGGGTTGGGGTTCTCAACTGCAAGTTCCCTGACTTCTTCCTCTCCCTGATCAATCATGACTCTTCTTCTCTTGGTAACCTGAGTGCCAGATACACTCCCACTCCTTTGTTCACTCCTATGCCTCTTTTCCCTCAGAATCTGATCTTTGGCTTTTGACAGCCTTGTTTTCCTTCCAGCATCAGCCTTCCCTTTCTTCTTTTCATGGGCAGTGGCATGCCCCCCTTCTCTCAAAATATCAAGTTCCTGCCTTACAACTGCCACAACCTTCTCAGGATCAGGCCTCTTGCCCACTGATGGGCCACCCAGTGGCCTGACCTGTCCTTCTTCCCCCTTCTTGCTAACTCTAGTGGAGAGTTCAGCAAGAGCTACAGAATGTTTGGCAGTATCCTATTCTACAACCCTTAGATGAGTAAGGCAGTGCTCTGTTTCTTTATTCAGGGCCCTCAGGTGAAATGCAGCATTTACTCCAAAGTCTGTGAAGGGTTTCAGCTTCTCCTCTATAATCAGATTTGTGTGCCTGAGTTGGAAGCACTGACAGTGCCTACCTCACCTGAGTCTCTATTTCTGCCTTCAGGGCCTCCTCCCTCCTTGTAATGTATTCATTCATCTTCTCCATCAAGCCTCCTGCCATGGCTGTGATGGTAGCCTGCATCAATCTTTCTCTTTCCTCCAGATTTTCTTGCCTGATAGCCACAATGGCCTATGTATGAGCCTGTCTCTCCTGCTCTACACTGGCCTTCAGGTCATTGAGTTCCTTCGAAAGGTGCATCTCTATTCTGTCCACATTGCTTGACAGGTTAGTAATGAGTGTTAAGTTTGAATCCTGAACCTGATCCAGATGTTCATCCAGTACAGCAGCCTCAATGGACTGTTCTTCCATCAGAATCTCAAGGTTCTCCATTTTTCCAGTCAGGCTAGCCAACTCCTTTTCCTCAGACTTAGGCTCCACAGCAGCCTGAACAACAGTCTGGATCACACCTTCTATCTGAGCAAACGGCGTCTCATCAGGGGAGGGCACCATTTTTGTCTGAGTACCCTGTGACTCAGGTTGCTTCTCAGTGCCCTGAGTCCCACCAGCCTGGGACATCTCCTAACTTGCACCAGCCTGACCCTCCTCAATAGTGTTGGCTCCTTCATTATTTCCATCTTTTCTTTGGTCATCAGTAGACCTTTCCTTGGGCCCCTCTATCAGTCTACCTTCCTCCAATTTCTTGGCAACCAGCTTGCCAAACTCCCATTTTGCAAACAACACACTGACTTTCTTGACTTGAGCAAACTCAAGTATCTCCCTCTCTTCTTTTCTCCAGAACCCTTCTCCTTGTCCCTTCACAGCTTCCAGCAGTTCATACAAATAGGCATCCTTCAGCTTGACTAGTAGCCTGACCCTCTCAAACATCTCCTTGAGGGTTGGATGGGAGTTCAAGGCAGGGTATAACTGCTCTATCTCATAACTGGCCTCCTCCTTCAGAGAGTCCAAGTATGTGTACTGGACCTCCTCCTCATCAGCTACTTCAAGTGAAGGTAAAACTTCACTAGCCTGTGGGACAGGGGTTTGTATTCTGGCTTCACTTTCAGGATTTTGAGAGCCTTCAGTGGGGTTTTCTTGTTTTGGTTCAGTGGGTGTAGTTTTGGCTACCTTAGTGGACTTTTGAGAGTCCTCTGAGGCTTCTTGTCCTCCCCTTTCCTCAGACTCAGCATCCTCATCATCAGACTCCTCTGAGCTGCTCTCCTATTCCTCATCCCCTCCAGCCTCCTCTTCCTCTTGTCTTTCCTCAATCCCCTTCAGGGCAGTTGTGGCTAAAAGGTGGATGGGTGACTTCAATCTCTCTTCCTCCTCTTCAGTAGACTTCTCAGCAGTTGAGTGGGTAGTGGAAGTCTCAGAGCTGCTGTTGATGGCCCTGCTTTCAACAAAAGCTTTCTTTACCAATCTTATCTTCTTTTTCTCCAACTCCTCTTCCTTGTGGGACTTCATCTTTTCACTGGGCTTCAAAGCCCTTTCTTAATATTCACTGAAGGACTGTCCTCTCCTGACTCCTCTGGGACAGTGGCCTGTTCCTTTCTCCCTTCCCTGGATGGTGCCTCAACCTTCAACTTATCCAAGAGCTTTTCAGAATTGAACAAGATCTTGGCCTTGTTCCAAGATCTTGTATCAGGGAAGTTATACTTTAGGTTTAATGCCTCAATGATGAGAGACACCTTTGAAGCATAGCACAGCTTGTGCTCTATCAGCATCCTTCCTTTGACCACTTTCAGTTTGCTCCTCTCCTCCCTGAGATTAGAGATGAAGAACTGATGCCAGTTGAACTTCACTCTGTCAGTGGTGTTGACAATGGCTGCCATCAGTCTGAGCTTTATCTTGCTCACTTGCTCAATACTTCCTTGATTTGCTAGGATGCATTTCCCAACAATCTCTGCCAAAACCTCAAACTCAGGCTTGAGAAGTTTCTTGTTGAAGGTTGTGACATGCTGCTCCCTTTCCTTTGTAATTGTGTCAAGAAATCTCTCTTCCTCTCCAAGCATATAGGTTCCTGGGTCCAAATCCTCATTTGGCAACCCAAAGATGTCATGCAGGTCCTCCTGCCTCAGTGTAAATTTTTGCCTCTTCATTACAGCCTCAATGACTTATCTCTCCTTCTTATCCTGCTTCTTCTCACTTTTCTCCATCATGATGGCAGATCTGGTGGATGTAATGCTCTTCTCCATGTCAACAAAGAACTCCAATACTTGCCTGTCATAACAATGTAGGAGAGTTTAACTCCGAACCACTATAAAATCAACTGATAGAGCAGAGGGAAGGAGTCATGAGTCATCATTCAGGGTTGTTTCTAAGTTATCAACACAATCTAGTCTGACTTTCCCTGAATGTTATGCTCAGTGTCTGTCTCAGCTTCGCCAGCTTCTTCATTGACAGATGTTACCTGAGGAGCTGGGATTGGGTCATTTAGCTCATTCTCATCAGTGTTGATTTCCTCAGGCTGGTTTGTCCTACGGATGCAGTCCTCTGACTCCTTTAATCCTAGGTTGTCCCATGTTGGTATGTAGGCATCCACCTTCTTATAAGTGGACTTGTCCAGGGTCAGGTTAGTCATTTTATCAGTGATTTCTTTGGTAGTCTGATCTTTCCTGGACTCAAGAGTAGATTCATCAAAAACAATATGGGGTTCTAAGGTTATATACCCTGAAAGCTCTACTGACTTGGGAATATCCAAGGAAAATTCCTTCATCAGCTCTGCTATCAAAGGTTTTCAATTGCCTTTTCCCATTAATGTGAATGAAATACTTACAACCAAAGACATGAAAATAGGATACCTGAGGTTTCCTACCATTCCATAGCTCATAGGGGGTTTTGCCTTGAGTTTTGGTGAGCATGGATCTATTTTGAGTGTAACAGGCTGTATGTATGGCTTCAGCCCAAAACCTTTTGGGAATTTGTGCATCAGCAAGCATGGTTCTGGCAGCCTCCTTTAGTGTCCTGTTCCTTCTTTCAGTTATCCCATTTTGTTGAGGGGTTCTTGCAGCTGATGTCTCATGGGATATACCTGACTTATTGCAAAAGTCAGTAATAATGGAATTTATGAACTCAGTACCTTTATCAGATCTTATCTTGATAACAGATAGATTCTTTTCATTTAAAATCTTCCTGAGTAGTTCAGGTAGCCTGAGTTGAGTATCCTTCTTGCTGGACATGAAGATCACCCAAGTAAATCTTGAGTAGTCATCAACCACCACCAGTGTATACTTGCTTCCATTGATTCTGGCTGGTGTGACAGGTCCAAAGAGGTCCATGTGTAGAAGTTGAAGTATCCTGTCAATGGAGGGAGTTGTTTTGATTTTGAATGAGGCTTTTATTTGCTTCCCTTCTTGGCAAGCTTTGCAAATGTGATCTTTGTTGAACACCTCATTTGGTATCTCTTCCACTTGACATAGTCTTGCGATTTTGTTGAGGGTTTTGAAGTTCAAATGATTGAGTCTTCTGTGCCATAGCCAAGTCAGGTCACTTGAACTCTTGGCAATGAGACATGTCTCTTTTGGACATGATCTCCAATCTGTAAGATAAACATTTCCTTTCCTAGATCCTGTTAGTAGTACCTGTGTATTTGATGCATTTCTTACACAGCACAGGTTACTTGAAAACTCAACATTATATCCCTTATCATAAAATTGGCTTATAGAGAGCAGGTTATGTTTCAGTCCACTAACATATGATACATTTGTTACCTGGACTGACCCTATCATCAGGTTACCATAACCTTCTGTGATTCCCTTTGAGTTGTCACCAAAAGTGACCTGTGGGCCTTTCCTTTCCTTGTAGTTAGTCAGGAGACTTTGGTTGACAGTCATATGCCTTGAGCAACCACTATCCAGATACCAGTCATCTTGAGAATCCAGTGAAACCTGCATAAGAATCAGTTCTTAGGTACCCATTTTGGGTTGGGTCCTATTTGGTTAACTGTACCTTTAGGGATCCAAATCTGCTTAACAATCCTAGTTACTTTGGACTGGCTGATTCTTTTCCCATAAACATTTACATAGGCAGTGGACTCCTTAAATGCCCTAGGAGTTGACTGCCTATAAGTGTTGGTCCTCTGTGGCACAGGTGGCTTGATATACCTCCTGATCCTAAAGGACTTTGGTGCAGCTAGCCTAAAGTGCTGTTGATGAGGGATAAAATTCCTCTCATAGGACATATATGAGGGTGGTCCCCAGTAGTGAACCCTTCTGTCAACTCCCCTGACAGAGGGTTCAGGCCAGTTTGTCCTCTGCCTAGATTGTCTCCTAGGAGAGGATCTAGGTTGAGGATAGGTGTACTGAACATTTCTCCATTTGTTTCTAGAAGGATTTCTTCTTTGGAGTTGATTCTTTATGGAGTTTATCCTGGGAGGTGTATAGGTTGTTCTAGCCTTTTCAGTGGACCTACTTGGCACTATCACCTCCTTAGTAGGTTCAGCAGACCTTTTGCCCTTATCAAGGATTCTTCTGGGATTCTCAGAGGACCTTCTGAGGATGTGCATGGGAAGAATCCTATCCCATGTCTGTTGTCTGAGCTGTTTTGTAAACTTAGAATTTTTTCTATAGCAAGAGAGGGTTTGTTCAAAGATTCTAGCTTTCTCAGCAGATGATCCTCAGATTCCTTCAGCAAGTTTACATTCCTGATTAGGGTTTTAACTTGGATAACTAGCTCGTTGTTTTCACTAGCTAGCCTGATCTGATCATTGGTCAGTCCCCTGATCACCTCATCCTTCGCACTGACCTGACTCTTAAGTGTTTCCACTTCATTTGTCAGGGCAATAGTTTGGGATGCTGAGGCAAGGTCTGTCTCAATTTCAGATTCAGCTAGCTTGTTATTTTCATTTGCTAGCATCTTATTTTCTTCCTCAAGAGTGAGGTATACTTCTTTCAGCCTGGAGAAGTCAACCATCAATTGTTCCCAAGAGAACTGAAGGTTGAGGTCCCCTGCTGACTCTGAGCTAGGCTCAGGTGAGTGTACTATTAATTGACAAGGTTGGGATTGTACCTTGGGTTCATCATTGGCCATGAGGCATAGATCATCATCACTGCTATCAGTGAATGTTTCTTCAGAGGTGCTTGCAGCCTCTTCATCTTTTGCCGCCATTGCTCTTCTTTCCAGTCTCATGTCTATCTTGGCCTAACTTTCCTTCCTTTCCTTAGAACTCAGCTGAGGTCAGTCATACTGGAAGTGGCCTATTTTATTGCACTGATAGCATTTTTTGTCATCATCTTCAGCTTCTTCCTTGTCTTTCTTTCTGGACTCTTGTTTTGAGGTGGATTCCTCACTCTTGTTACTTCTCTTGTATTCTTTCTCAGGTTCCTTTTCATTTCTGGGGATGAACCTGGACTTCTTCTCCTTGCTATCCTGATAGTATCTCTTGTATTTGCCAAACCTTGAATTCAGCTTTTCAAACCTTCTTGCTAGAAGGCTCATTTCTTCTTTTATCTCAGCTTTGCTCTAGGATTTGCAGGGCTTGTTGGCTTTCTTGATCTTGGTTGGCTCAGCTTCAGAACTGTTTGCCTTGAAGGCTACTCCTTTCTCAGATGAGGAAGGCCCTTTTGTAGCTCTTTTCCTATTGAGATCAAACTCATAGGCCTTGAGTTCTGAGAACACTTGCTGCATAGACATGTTAGATAGATCCTTTGTGTTCTGCATCATCGCAGAGTAGACATCCCACCTAGGTGAGAGTCCCCTGAGGATCTTGAGAGCAACCTCCCTCTTGGTGTAAACCTTTCCCAGGGAGTTTATCTCATTAATGATGTCAGTGAACCTGCCATCAAGCTGATCAATGGTCTCATTTGATTCTATTGAGAATTGTTCATACTTTTGAACAACCACTGACATTTTGTTTTCTTTAATTTTGTCAGTACCCTCACACAGGAGAGCCAAAGTGTCCCATATCTCCTTTGCAGTTGTACAATGAACAACCCTCTCCATGACAGAGTCAGGAATGGTTGTGTACAGTATATTCATTGCCACAAAATTGAGATTATGTCTCTTTCTCTCATCAGCAGTGAAGTCATCTTCATCCTTAGGCCACTCTTCTCTAGGATCATTAATTTGAGCTACTGTGACCCTAGGATTAGCAGTCATAAAGATAAAGGGACCTCTAGTGATTACCCTGAGCATTTCATCATGCACACAGGCTAGGTGAGCTCTCATCCTTATTTTCCAGAAATCATAGCCTTCTACTGAGAACTGGGGTAGCTTATGATGTGCTAGATGATTGAGAGGATTGATTCCCATGTTGGATTCTGAACTCCCTACTACGTTGATATGGGCTGCTCATGTGGCAGTGTTCCCTGTGTTGATTGATCCTTCTGCTTAAGTAGACATTTTTAAAGAGAAACTTCAAGAAAGGTTAGTCAGATTAGTTCAGATGACCACTGATGATACATCAAGGCAGTGGTTCTTTGAACCCCTGCTCGGATACCACTTGTTGGTCCCAAATAGACAAAGACAGGTGTATGGGGCGGAATACACCTGTAAGTACAGATTTTTACTGGATCAATTTTACAGCAGACTTTTAAAAGCACAGGACACTTATAAAGTATCAGTGGACTTAATGGTCGCCTGATAAGCAGCCTGAGAGTTTGATCATGTTTCAGTTGTGCAGCGAATTATTTCTAAAACACTTGAAGTAGTTAACTCACACAAAAGCACAGAAGACACAGGGATTTATAGTGGTTCGGAGTTAAATTCTCCTACATCCACTTTTCCTGATTTAACAGGAGAATTCCTTAACCACAAGAATTCCTTGTTTTAGAGTGCCAAGGTGCACTGATCAAGAATAGCTCCTCTTGATCTCTAGGATTGTCACTGAGTCCTAGTCCTCTCAGATTTCAGACTGAGACACTCATCAGCTTACTTTCTCTCAACTCACAGCCTTGAACCTATCTTGGTTTAAGGGCTTGAGGTTTCCAATTAAGGTTGAGATAACCCTTTGCAATGATGAGCAGTATCTAGGATGGGTTATCTCGGTAGGCTTCTAAGAATTTTACAACGTAAGCCAAAATACAAGATTGAGCTCTAAGCAATATAAGCACTTAGGAAACTAGAGTGATTTCGAGTGCTTGAGTGTATGATGAACTATGGAGAGCTTTCAGATTATCAGTTGAGCTTGTTAGTTTCCCGTACTTAGCTTCTTCTTCAACTCTTGTATTATAGACTTAAATTTGAAAGACTATCCATTGGTGAGATAGTTTCAAATTTAAGCTATTTTGGCCTTCCAACGTTCTTCAAGATTTTCTGCAGATTTTGGATGGTCAAATCTGTGAAAATATGGCAGTCCAACGTTCTTCAATATCTTCTTCAGATTTTGGATGGTCAACTCTTAAGCATTAATGGTTGAAAGCTCATTAAATGCCTACTTAGAGTTAATGCAGCCGCCTTTGAAAACTGTGCCATCATAAGTTGTTGGTTGCTTATGAACTTGGTACTGACAGGTCAGTCTTTTGTGTCAGGTTCGTACATAGGTGGCAGCTTCTCATTGGTCTGACTTAATTGTTCCTCAGTCCAGTCCTAACGGTTGCATTGAAGTTCTCTGTCTTTTCATCAGGTGACTTGGAACATTCTCTTTGCTGCATTTACCACTTCATTTATGTGTTGGTTGCTTCCTTCATAAATGCTGAAAGCATTTAATGCATCAGGTTACTTGTCTTTAGGGGAGTCCTTTCAGGCCAATTGGACTTAGTCTTCTGAGGTGCATACTTCAATCAGTGGGTGTATCTCCTAATCCTACATTAGGCTAGTATAAGATACAAACAGGCTAGTTTAAAACACATCAGGCTAGTTTTTAACATAAGTAGCTTGTTTGTACACAAACTTATATTCTAGGTTTTTATCATATCCTCTTAACACTTTGGGCTATATTTCTAAGTGTTAGTGATACATTAATATATCAGGAGGGTCTTTGGGATTTTATCAAAACATTTTACAAGTCATTTCCCAACACTTCAGCACAATGAACAAGAAACTCCTGAAGCCCGCCTACAAGTTGCTATTTGAGGTGGTCGTCCAGAGTATAATGGGCTTCGTCGGAGGGATGGAGCAGATCAGTCAACCCAAGATCAGGGGTTTGGCTGCAGTGGTAGACAATGCTAAAATTGATTGGGAGGAGTACTTCCTTCAGAAGCTCATTCAGGAGTCCAAGAAGTTGAGGATGGGGGGTGACAAAATCACTCTTGACAAAAATCCCCACTTCGGTTGAAGACTCTCAATAATGCTTCAGAGTTTTCTTGGAGACGTCGATAAGGAGGGATGTGACGACTTCAAGGACAAGCATGTCCTCTTCAGGAATGCTGCTGAGACTCTGAAAAGGATGAACGACACAGAAATCAAGAAGGTGTCAAGAGGAAAGGGAAAGGGCAAGACTGCCAGCTCGAAGGCTCAGGAGGAGCCAGTCAAGTCAGGGCCCAAGAGAGTGAAGGTGAAGGGCATCACTATATTAGAGCCCACTGAAAAGAAGACAATGCTCCACGATTCTAATATTAAATCTGATCGCCCAGATCAGAGGTCTGCCTCAACCGCTACTCTGGCAACTCCAATATCTTCCCTGGCACCTGAAGAATCTGAGATAGCACCTCAGATGGAGGTGGCTCAGGTTGAGGGAGAACAGGTTGCACCTGTTCAGGAGGACCCGGTGATGCAGGTGGTGGAGGATTTGGGTGTAGAGGCTCGGGCGGAACCAAGTGGAGAGGTTCAGGCGAAACCAAGTGTCGCTGCTCAGGAGGAGCAAGGAGGTAAGGAGGAAGAAATTATCCAGGAGGGACACGGAAGCTCTGATGCTGGCGATGAAGAGCATCAGGGAGGAGAGGACATGGAGGCTCAGGAGGAGCTCCATGATGAGGATGTGGAGGATAATCAGGGCAGAAAATGGGCCGTTTCCAATGATGAGGAGTCCGAGTCTGATCATCAGGAGGCAACTTAGGAGGAGGCTCCAGCACCACCCAGACTGACTCCATTCGAGATGGATGCTCGCTCTCAAGCCATTCGGTTTGTCAGTCAGCTTCTTCCTGACTTGGAGGAATCATATGGTGAGGAAGTAATCAAACTTAGGATGCTGGTAATGATGAGGAAAGCATCTATCCCTGAAGTGGCTTCGTTGATTGAGGTCAAGGGAGTGGAGTGGCTCAGGGATCAGGAGCAAATCCTCTGCGACAGATTCGGGATTCAATCCTATGCCCAGGTGTTGACAAAAGATGATTTTGTCAGGATTGTTCGGGCAAAACAATCCTCAACCCAACCCTCCTACTGAACTGGCCTTAGTTCCAGTAGTTGGGGAAGGTGAGACCTCAGGTGGAGGTGCACAGGCCGATGATGCACTCCCAGGGACCGGGACTGCTGAGGCTCACGGAGAGGTCCCAAAGTCAGTTCCTACCAAGTCCAAACTCGCCAAGAAGAAGAAAGCCCGAACCGTGTCAGTAGAGGTGTCCCTGATGGGGAGGACTACCTTGGCGAAGCTAGATCATCAGCGTGAGAAAATCAAATATCTCACTGCTCAGTTGGCCAGTGCTAGGAAGGAATCAGGAGAAAGATTCCTGAGCATTGAACAACAACGATCTTCTAGAGTCACTACTGACCAGGTACAATCGATAATAGACTCATCACTGGGTGGCCTCGATGAAAAGATAAAGGCACTCAGTGATGAGGCACTGAAAGGGCAGGTGGCCCAGGTCAGGACAGTGGCTCAGGAAGAGGCCAGGAAGGGAGATGACGCTCTTCTGACTAGATGGAGGGAAGGTTAGAAATATTTTGATGATGCATGGAACAAGGCTCTAAACATAATGCTTAATGAGAGCACAGTAAGGAAGGAGGAAATTGCTGCCATGTGGAAGGAGTTCGACAATCATCTCTCTGACAGCCTGATCAGAGCCGAGAGAAATGATCATGTGGCCAAGGACTTGAAGGTGGTTTCTAACCAGCAAGTATCTCAGGGGATCCTGATTCAGGATATACAAAAGAAGGTCGATAAGGACGAGGACTCCCCTGATGCTGCCAAAAAGGGGAAAGGGAAGAGAACTTCAAAAAATCCTAAGTTCGACGCTTTGAAGAAGAGGGGAAGGCCACTGATCCTGAGATTCCCATTCAGGGTCAGAAGAAGAGAAAGCAGGCAACTTTTGAAGAAGTGGGAGAACTGTTGGAAGAATGTGAAGAACAACTCTACCCTGGTGCTCCCATTGTTGAGGGAAGGAAAAAGACGAAGCAACTGACGCTGGAGACTGCATTGTAGGTCAGGAGTCAGGCTACTGAACTCCAGAAGCTGAAGGGTGAAATGGTTGTGCTGAAGGAGAAGACTGATCCTAAGAAGCCTGCCCCTGAACCTGGGAATAAGAAATTAGTTGCTGCGTCTAAGAGGAAGGTGTTAGATTCTCAGGAAGTCGGTCCCCTGGTGTATGAGTACGTAGACAATTTTGTACCTCTGCAGCTGAATGAAGCATGGATTCCAGTCAAAAAGGACTTTGTGGAGAAGTACTATGTCTACTGGGACTGGCTAAAGACTTCTGAAGGCAAGGACAGGAACACCATCTTTGCTGAATGGATGGCCTTGCATCACAATGAACTCTGGGGAAAAATTGATCGACACGCTGACAGAGCTGGAGTTCAGATCAAGGCACCTAAGAACATCACCTATCCTCCTCCAACCCTCGGCATCAATAACCATCTGAACATGGACCTGATCAGAGGCAAGATTGCAAAGGTCGCTCAGAGAACCGGCTCCCTAAGCAACTCTAATTTGTACCATACCGTCAAGCTGAGAGTACTGAAGAAGTACGGGATCTCATTGGCTAGATGGGATGATGAAGACTAGAGAGTTTTTCAGGACTAGGTGTCAGGAATGTTTTGTAATAGTTTCAGGATATCATGTACTTCTTTTACTTATCAATGAAGCTATTTTATATTCCTGAGACAACATCTCGTTGACTCCTGATTTACTTTTCTACTCTTTATCAAGAACTGTACTAACCCTTTCCTGTTTCCCTCTTATAGAACTAAGGACCTGATATAGGTTCCTGAATTGAATACTGAGGTACCAGTAAATTGTTTAGATGGTAGGATTTTTCTAAGGGTTTTGGCATCATCAAAAAGGGGGAAATTGTTGGGACAATCTTAAGTGTTTTGATTAGATCCCAAAACCCCTTGATGAATTTGACTAAGTATAGTTCATCAGGATGATAGTTCCAGGATAGTTAGGTTAGAATAGATTTTTCTATTCACAGGTATTCAGTTCAGGGGGAACATTTTGAAGAGTAAAGACTGATGGTAGCGTCCCAAAGGTCTGAAGTCTGAAGTATCTCCAACCCTGAAGGTTTGATCGTCCTGAAGATGATCAACCTGAAGTTGTAACCTGAAAAACCTAGAAAGAGTCCTGAAGCTGCGTAGAAGTCATCCTGAAGAAGACCACTGATCCTGACCAAACTGAGTACACTAAGCTTGCTCAGGGAAGTCTCTATTAGTGAAGGCACATTATAACCTTGATCAGGCTGAACGTCCTTTTGACGTTCATAAGTCCTGACTTGGGCCTAGTATCATTTAACCTGATACTTGTAAGTCCTGAGACCCAAAGGTTACACGTGCAAATGGAAGTCTGAAGAAGCAAAAGGAATGTCAGTGTCTCCAACGTAAGACAAACATTTATTCTGAGTAAAGAACGAGAGACTTAAAGTTATAAATGTACGAGGATCAGTAAAGTCAAAGCCGACAAGCTAGCCGTTGGACAAACGACCAGTGAGAAGGTGACACGTATGTACGGAGACTGGGCGCATTTAATGCTTCTCAGAGGTGCAGGCGGCGGATCGTATCTTTGCCATACTAGGTATGGGTTTTGTCAGACAAGGACAACCAAACCTACACCTAACCAAAATAGGAAGGTTTGAAACGGATCTCCTCCAACGGATCTATTTCAAACCACCTTATAAATACAGAAGGCCTTTCTCCCATTCAAGGCTAACGGGAAATTTCCAAGAGAAAGCTCTCAAGATTCCAAGCACTGAAATTTCATTTGAAGCAACACTCTGAAACCTTAAATTTCGCTAGTGTTGTAGTAGGAATCTTTTCTGTATTTTGCTTAGAATATTGATCCCATCCTTAGAACTGATTTGGTTAGAGGGATCAATACACAATAATTGGAAACGTGAATACCAAACCCCCTCAGTGTGTAAATTGGTTGGTAGGAAGGACTGGGACTTGTAAAATGCCCAAGGGTCAGTTCCTAAGAGAGAAAGTTGGTTATTCGTGTCCCTTGGCACGTAAAAACCAAGTACCCATCCTCAGGGTTCGAGGGTCGCTTCCTGTTCAATCAGGTCGTGGACGTAGGAGTTGGTTATCTCCGAACCACGTTAAAAAGTCCCCTGTGTGTTGATTTACTTCTTGCTCAGGATCATAATTGTCATTCATATTAAACTGGGCATCCTTACATCGTTTTCAAAATATCAGGACTGATTCTTCATCCTGATCCTTAAAACAGTGCATCAGTCTTAATCACATTTTCCCTAAGCAAACTGATAAGTTTTCAGAAACTAAAACGAGTAGAAACCTAAGGGTTCACATTCTGCACAAAACTGAGCTTACTGAGATAGCTATCCAACTGACTTGCTTCCGAGCTGTCAGTAGGTGGGTTATCTCTACTGAGCTTCTGAGAGCACAACTCTGACTTAGCTCCTTGGTTCGTTGCTGATCCGTCCCTGCTGTCCCTGAGGACCATCAGTTTAACTGAACATCTCAGGATCTTCCTGACTAAGTCTGAAAGAGCATTTTCCTGAACCTTTGGGAAAATCTGACATCAGTGTATTCCCCCCCCCCCCATACACTGATTATACTCGTTTCGGGACCAACAAAAAGTATTAACAGAAAAGTTCAAATCACTAATTAAAATATTTACTTTTAAGTGATAAAACAATAATTTTATTGTTTAAATTTGAAAGATAATGATAAAAATTTTCATTTTTAGTAATATACAATTGAGTTGATTCAATTTGGGTTGTTCAACAACAAAGTTGTTTAGCAATCGGGTTGTTCAATATGATGAACAACACCTATGATAAAAAAAAAGTTTATTCTAATAAATTGAATTATATTACACGACTATTTGAAGAAGAAACAAAGTGTTCGTTTGAGACATTATTTTCTTCTCCATTATAATGTACAAACTCACATATAGGACTAGGAATATGGAAGGCATCATTGTGAGTTGGAATATCCGTGTTCGTATGTGAAACAATCTCCAATGTATTCTAGTCCACACCATGATCTATTCCATTGTCTTCATTTACTTGCATCTCAAAATTATAATCATCGTTTTCTTGTTGTGCCTCTGATGTAGCTTTGTTCACAGTAGTAACACAAATGGAACAGTAGTGGCCTTGTTTATTAAGAGCTACCAATCATTGCAAATGTCTAGTTGAAACGATTCGAACTGGAACTTGCAATTCTTTTTTTTAAGGGAGAAGAAATCGCATCTCCACATCATGCAATGAAGAATCAACATTGCACAAACTTAGCACTTTAGAATGCAGCTCCTCAAGTGTCATATTCGAAGAAATTGGAAGCCCTTCTACGTTGGCCCCACGATCACCCACGCTCCTTTTCCATTCCCATTGACCATTTTCTTCAACAAACTCCCTAAAATAAATTATGTTGACCCAAAATTCAAGTGAATTCATACCTAAAATTTAATAAAAATATATTAAATTAGAAATACTAACAACCTACATTAATGGAAAAAATTAAAAGAATTTAAACAACTAAACAACTTACACTAAAGAACGATTTAAACAACTAAATAACTTAATAATTTGAACAACTTAAATAACTAAATAATTTGAACAACTTAAAGAACATTTAATCAACTAAGCAACTAACACTGAACAATTTAAACAACTTAAAGAACTAAATAATTTAAATAATTGAACAACTAAAATAATTTGAACAACCGAACAACTAAACAACTCATGTGATTAGGATTTATATTTAGCAAAAAAAAATGCATATTATGAAACTATAATACGTTTGATTTGTCAATGATAAAACAATAAATATCTACAAACTAAATAAAAGATAATATGATAGAGACATGTTCTTACCTTCAGCCCAACTTTCACGTAATTGTTTCATAAGAAAAAGCAAAATTTGAGTATGGAGAAAGAAAATGATATAAAGTAGAAATTGATACAAAATAGTTATAAAAAAATGTATATAAAACATAAAAGAATATAAAAGGATATTCTTGTAATTTAGTAATTTAAACCATTTATTTAAAAAAAAGGGTATTTTTAAACATTTTATATAAGTAAGACTATTTTTTATAAGTAGATGTTTGACTAGGGTAAAAATGAAAATTCCCCATCAATTATCAGTGTCATGTGTATCCACTATCAATGTTATGTATATTCAATATCATTGTTATGCATATACATTATCACTGTCAAAATATCAAGTATATTTTTATAACAATGATAGTATATATGAATAACAATAATAGTGATTATACATAACAGTGATACAACTTCATGTGAACTCGGGTTCACAAGAGACATACTCGTCACAAAAACTGATCTCTCTCTCATTTTATTTCAAAATAATTTTCTCTCTCTCTTTATAGGCGATGGCGATGCTCACAGCGACAAATCTAACGGCAATGGAGAGAGATCGAATAGAGTGAACAATGATGGCAACCGCTCACGACGGTGAGAGATCGATTGAGCCACCTTTTGCGGAGCCAGAGCCACCATCACATGTGGTCACTGCCGTCGATGCAAGATCTTTCAAAGGTGATGAAGCTTATGCAATTTTAGTGCTTTTTAGTGCGTTTTATGTTTTCGCAAATGAAAGAGTTTGGGGGGTTTCGGAAAGGATCTGAAAGCAGAGACATCATCAGAAGCCGCCGCTTCTTGAACGAAGAACTCGTAGGTTCTTTATCCTTCATCCCTATGTGTTTTTCTTGTAACATTTTACAGTCATAGTTGTCACCGGATTTAAGCACTCTCACACTCTCTCTCAAAATTGATAAAAATGAGGGCTTTTTAGGTGGGTGGTCGGGAGTTTCGCAAATGGTGCAGCGTTCACATCCCTCTGTGTTTGCTGATAAATATATAGCTTGGATTGAGTTGGGTTTTCCTAATTTTAAACCTGTAGACATTTCATATACATAAGCTGCCTAAATTTTATGGTATCTAAAGAGGGGGTTGGCGTTGTGAGTGCTGTGAGTGGGGATTGGGGGGGTGTGTGAAAATTATTTTGAATTTTGTGTTTCTATGTTTTTTTTTTATGTTATATGTGTTGATAGAATTTACTAATGATGTTATTTATGTGGCTATTATAACATATTAATCATATCAAACAATAATCCAAGAGTTTATGTTCTTGGATAGATAATATAGAGAGAGAAAGTAGTGAGTTTAGAGAGAGAAAGTAAATGTGTATTATGATTAAGTTCTTTGGAATAGTACAAGAGAGACCTTATTTATAGGTGTGCAAGTGTGAGGTGGCACTTTGTGAGCCTACTTAGCTCCCGGTGTTGACGATGATTCGTGACCCTCGTCTTGGTCCCTCACAATGCTACCCTTACAATGCTACGTCCTACTACATATACATGCCCTATTCGTGCATCCGCTATTTGGGCTCTTGGGCTAGGCGAGCTCTGTTGCCTTGCATTATCTTCAGGAACGATGCAGTGTGGACTCTTGCTAGGTCTCCTTGGATGGGGGCGAGCTTCCCCTCGAGAGGAGAAGCTCGCCCGTAACCTTCTCCCCTCTAGGTGCATTCGGCCGTCGGCCTTGGCCTATCGGGAGCTCGGGCGAGGTTCTTACCTACCTCGCCGAGCTTCCCTATGCTGACCTCGGCCAAGGCTGGTGATATAACTCCTCTACAAACTGGCGACCTTTTTAGCCTTAGGATATTTTCATGATTATCCCCGGGTAGTTCGCCTTGTCAACAATATGGTAGATGAAGATCAGGATTTTTTTTTTAAAGATGAAGATGAAATTATTTTAGGGCATCTCCAATAATGTCCTCTATTTTGGAGTATTCTATATCAAAAATCTTTTCCAATAATAACACTATATATTATTATATTTTCTATTTTTTCCTTCTTTTAATTAACTTAATATATTAAATAATTAATAATTTATGTAATATATCATTGAATCATTAAATTAATTTTTTCAACTCAATTAAATGATATTGAGATATTTTTTTAAATAATTTTTATAAATTTAAAATTAAATTATGTTATATAAAATATTAGAAGATACATGCATTCATATAAAATGGGACAATCATAATCGTTTACAAGTAATAAACTTGGGAAACCTAATACTCCGCATTGGAAAATTCTTCCCACAAATGATTGATAAGGGCATCTCGAAGTGCATAGTGAGCCGATTTATCTTTAATTTGACGATGACGTGCAAGAAATTGTTAAAATCGAACTTGTTTTAATTAATTGTAGGATTAAGTTATTTTCACGCTTTTTTAATTTATGTATTTTGTTTTTCTTTATTTGAGTTCACTTGTTTTAATTGTAGGATTAAGTTATTTATGTTTTAATTACTTTACCTAATTCAAGTGTGTTGTATGTTTTAATGTGCATTTTAGATAATTGTTGTAATCTTTGTTAAAGTTGTATAATATTTATTTTCTATGGGTCATTGTTTCTTAATTTAATATTTTAATATTTATTTGAGAAAAAAATAAAAAAAAAGACATTAAAACAAGAATGTCCCATAATATGTGATATTTGTAATGTTAAAAATAATTAATTAAATTTTTAATGAAGATTTCATGGTGTAATACATCATTTAATAATATAATGAGCAAATAATAGAAGTAAAAAAGAAAAAAAAATGACAATATTGTAATTAAAATCATCCTCCAAAATGAGGATGGAGTACTCTAAATATAGAGGATTTTGGATGATCCTTCATCCTCCATATAATTTTTAGAGGATTGTTGAGTTGTCAAATATTCAAATGCAAGAGTATCCTTCAATTTAGAGTATTGTTGGAGTTGCTCTTAAAGATGAAGTTTTTTTTTTTTTTTTTTGAAAAATAAAGATGTTTGTGTAATTTTTTTTTTTTCAGAGAGTCAAAACATGTAATTTTAGTTACAAAATTTAGTTAATTTATGTAAATTTTGAATTTAAACATGCAACTCAATAATATTTGATTTTTTGCATTGTATTTTATGTATATATGAATTTATTAAATCATTGTGTAAAATTGGATATGTGTAAAATTACAAAATTATATATATATTTAAAAAACTGTGTAAAATTAAATTTTGTTCAAATTGACCATGCGAATTAAAACTTGGGGATGTCCAAAATAGTGATTGTGCAAACCTGAGATTGCGCAAAGTCGATGTTGTGCAAATTAGGGGTTCTGCAAAATGGGACTGTGCAAAATTGTGATGTGACACTATTATGACATATATGTAAACATCATTTAATGCATTTTGGACCATTTTAGAATTTGTAAAAAGAATTACAATATTTGGTAATAACACTAGTATAAATAGAATAATATTTGAAGATAGACTAATAGTATTATTTTCCTACTAGTTATTTGAAGATAAATAAATGAACTCGTCTTCTCTCCTTCGTTGAGAGCCTAGGGTTTTCTTTTTTCTGCGTACGTTTTGAGATCAATGGAAAACGCGATGGAAAATTTATCACTGGCAACAGAAGAGGACGCCGAACTCATAATAGAGTTAGACGATATTGAAGAGAATATGGCCAATGCCGAGCTATGCATAGTCGGTCGATTTCTAACAGAGCAATCTACAAATTTTAGTATCCTACGTAGCCGTATGGCCAGTGTGTGGAGGTCGAAGAAGGGGGTGTCGATCAGAGAGATAGGTGATGGTCGTATCCTATGTCAATTCTTTCATGCTCTAGATGTTAAGAGGGTAATGGAAGATGGGCCGTGGACTTTTGGGAATCATCCCCTTCTCATTCACAGATTATCTTTTGGTGAGAATCCTAAGACTCTTGATTCTAAAGATGGAGAAGTGACTAGGGTTTGGGGGCATGAACTAAAGGTTACGGAGTGGCGGGCAAGATCGATGACTGGAGACCGGTGGTTAAGAAGAGACAAGGACGATGATCAGAAATTTGCAAGTGGAGATAACAACTCCGTCCATGGTGAAGATCACGATATAGGCGAGAAATTCGGGGAACATGAAGCTAATCCCTTGATTGTGGTAAATTCAAAATCAAGTTCAAAACCTCATGCATTTGATGGGATGACGGATAACCCAATTTTTTAGGAAAGATCTAGAGGATTAATTCTAGTTGAAAATGAAAGCTTCGACCCTAAAAAGAGGAAGAGGATCCAGAGCATGCAGGCCGATACAATGAGGATTACCACCATTGAGAAGGACAAAGCACCCATGGCTAATGAAACTGAATATGAAATGGAGTAGGAGAAGGAGAACACAATTGATGAACAGAACTATTTTTTAACGGCTGGTCCCTGTCAACGGGCCGGCCGATATCAATGATTTGTTTTAGTTGGAATTGCAGGGGGATGGGTCACCCAGCTGCAATTCCCTTTCTTCGCGACTTAGTTCGCACTCATAAGCCCGACGTACTTTTTTTTAGCGAAACTATTTCTTGTTCGACTAGAATTGATGGAATAAAAGTTTGTTTACGTTATGATTGTATGTTTTCGGTTAACTGTGTGGGAAGGAGTGGTGGACTTTGTTTGTTCTAGAATAATTCCTCTAAGTGCGGTATTAATAGTTATTCACAAAATCACATTGATATAACTATTAATGAATCTACTGGGCCATGGAGGTTCACGGGTTTCTACGATTATCCGGAGTCTACTCATAGGAGGTTGTCATGGAATCTCCTTCGACGACTTTCCAGTGTAAATGCCTTACCATGGATGTGTATGGGTGACTTCAATGATTTACTTTCTGAGACGGAGAAAAGAGGAGGTAATGAGCGCCCTGTATGGATGTATAGAGGTTTTTGAGAAGCTGTTCTAGACTGCAATCTTGTAGATGTTGACCTTATAGGGCATGCATTCACTTGGAGTAAAGGAAGGGGGGCTACTAATTTGTTGGAAGAACGGTTGGATAGGGCGATGGGTACGTCTAGATGGCATGACCGATTTCCAACAGCTCAACTCATAAATTTGGTGGCACCGATTTTGGATCATAATCCTATTCTTCTGGAGACGGTGTTTGTAATCAGGGTGCCTAAATTTTAGAAATTTAAATTTCAGAATAAATGGCAAGATGAGCCAGATCTCAAGAATGTAGTGGATAGAAGTTGGGATGGTTTCAAGGATATTTCTGTTCTTTAGAGGTTGAAAGCTACATCCGGGGTCTTAGAGGGTTGGGGAAGGCACATTGCCCGCGCGAATGCACGAAATAGGAGGGATCTTGAGAACAAGATTGAGAGGTTGAGGTGGGTAAGCAATGGAGTTAATAATGATCAACTGATGGATGCTAAAAAAGAACTGGCTAACTTGCTGGTTGTAGAAGAAAGCATTGGAAGCAGAGGGCAAAAATATTTTGGTTAAAAGGGGGAGATCTTAATACTAGATTTTTCACCAAACAACAGCTGCACGTAGGAAAGCTAATTGAATTCAGGGTCTACAAGATGATGATAAATGGGTGACTTCTCAATCTGAAATGAATGATATTATTTAGAGATATTTTGTCAACCTGTTCAAGGCATCAAACAACATCCAGGATATCGATCAAGTTCTCACAGCTGTCCACTCGGCTATTTCTTTGGAGGACAATCAATTTTTAACACGTCCTTTTGAACCGGAGGATTTTAAGTTAGCAGTCTCTTAGATGCACAAGGACAAAGCTCCATGGCCTGATGGTTTCAATCTGGGCTTCTATAAGCGGTTTTAGGGAAAGAATGGTCCGACTATTGTGGAATCCACCATTCATTGGTTGGAATCAGGTGTTTTTCCTATTGAACTTAATAGTACTACTGTGGTTCTTATACCAAAATGCGAACACCCCAAGATGGTTCGTGATCTTCGACCTATTTCTTTATGTAATGTGATATATAAGATTTTGTCCTAGGTGTTGTGTAATAGACTCAAATTGGTTCTCCCTCGTTTGATTGATGAATCTCAGTCAGCTTTTCAGTCGGGTAAGTCAATTCAAGATAATGTTTTGATAGCATTCGACACTTTTCATGCCATGCAGGGAAATAGGAAAGGGAAGCATGGAGATGTTTCTATTAAAATTGACATTAGTAAGGCCTATGATAGGGTTGATTGGGGTTTTTTGGATGGTATTTTAAGAAAAATGGGTTTTTGTGATGTCTGGTTGTGATGGATGAGGCTTTGTATTCAAACGGTTTCTTATTCTTTCCTAGTCAATGATGAGTTGGTGGGTCCTATTAAACCTGGTCGGGGGTTGCGACAAGAAGACCCCCTTTCGCCTTATATTTTCATTCTGTGTGCGGAAGGACTCTCAAGTCTTTTGCGAATGGAAAATAGAAGAGGTTCTATACATGGGAGTATGATCAATAGAAGGGCGCTTTCAATATCTCACCTTTTATTTGCGGATGATTCACTACTTTTTTGTTGAGCTAGTGCAGCAGAGTGAGGAGCACTGAAAAATGTGTTGAACCTTTATGAGAAAGTCTCGGGACAAGCAATAAATTTTGATAAATCTGGTATTCTTTTTAGCTCGAATGTGACTCCACCCTTGAAAGAGGAACTCCAGAATATTTTGTCGATTTCTCAGCCTTTGAACACATGTAAATATCTTGGGTTGATATCACTTATTGGACGCAGGAAAGTTGAGATATTTCGGTATATTAGAGATCGATTGTGGAAGAGATTGCAAATATGGAGAGGGAAGAAAATTTCCAAAGCAAGCAAGGAGATTTTATTAAAAGTTGTTGCTCAAGCCATTCCAGCCTATTGTATGAGTACATTCTTGCTACCAACAACACTGTTAGATGAGCTACATAGAATGATGAATTCCTTTTGGTGGGGGCATGGTTCGGATCCGAAAAAAGGTGTGAAATGGGAAACTTGGGAATCACTTTGCAAGCATAAGAATGATGGAGGGATGGGTTTCCGAAACCTTCATATTTTTAATATTGCTATGTTGGGAAAACTTGTGTGGCGCATTCACTCGAAACCAGAAGCTTTGGTTAGTAGAGTTCTCAAAGCTCGATATTTTCCAAGCGGTGATTTTTTCAATGCACGGCAATGTTCTAAAAGTTGCTAGTCGGCCAGATCACTAGGGTCTAGCGACTAGAGAGACTAGTCGGGGATTAGTCGGGGACTAATCGGAAGCACCTAAACGGTAAAATATAATTAATTATTTAATAAATTAATAATACATTGTAAATAAAATAAAATAAAAATAATATTACCACATTTCAATATTAAAATATAAGTCAGCCATAAAACTCAAAATATAATAAAGTGATAATTTAAAAATCAAAAGAAAATTAATGTTTTAGTTGTTTTAATTTTATTTTTATTATAATTACTTAGGGTTTGCCAAAAAAAATTTAAGGAAGAAACATGTCTAATCGGGAAATAACTTAGTCGGCATTTAATCAATCTAATCGTTATCTAGTCGGTATAGTTATTGTCTAATGGGCTCTAGACGCCGACTACTACCCCTAGAAGTTTTCTATAACGACTAGGTGTAAATCGGGTCGGCCAAGGGCCGACTAGCGACCAGTCGCCGACTTTTAGAACAGTGATGCACGGTTGGGAAATAACCCAAGTTATACTTGGAAGGGAATTCATACGGCCATGGAACTTGTGAAACGTGGGATGAGATGGAAGGTGGAAAGTGGAGATAGAGTCCACATGTGGGGTGACCCGTGGCTTGATAATGATAGATTGTTTTATATTGAAACGGAACCTGTTCCAACCTTTGATGACATGATTATTAGCGATTTCTATGTTCCGGGTACAAGAGAATGGGATCAAACTTTGATTCAAGAGGTTTTCTCACCAAATGATAAGGAGAGGATTATGAAAATAACTCCGAGTTCGACTGGTTCTGAGGATAAATTGATTTGGCATTTCTCTAATAATGGAGTTTATATGGTAAAATCAGCATATCATCTTGCTATGAGAGTTATACATGATAATTGGGATTTTCAGGATATGCCTTGGAAACATTTATGGAAGCTTAAAATACCTCCTCGAATTAAACATTTCTATTGGAGGTTGTGTAAAGGTTGGGTGGCTGTTAGAGCAAAATTGAGTAAATTATGGTATCCAGGTATGGACTCTTTGTGCCCTCTTTGTCTGGAAATGAATGAAGCAACATGGCACTTATTTGTTGATTGCTCTTTTGCAAAGGGCTGTTGAGATGCTGGGTATCTATGGGAAAGAATTGATGCACTATGTCTAGAAGTGGAAAGTCTTATTGAGTTATTTATGAAAATTCCCCGAGTGTTTGATCATAGAGATTTACAGCGTATCATGGGTATTGTGTAGGCTATTTAGCGGAGTAGGAACGAAGTGGTATGGAATGATGTGAGAACTTCGCCTGCACAAGTGGTGAACAATGCACTTATGTTCATGGAGGAGTGGAAAGGGGTGAGAGTCAAGCCGGAGAAGGTGAGTCGTTATAGGGGTTAAATGTTGGCATGCACCGCAAGAAGGTTTTGTGAAAATTAATGTTGATGTTGGCCTCTTTATGGACTCACTACAAACAGGAGTGGGTATGATTATGTTTGATGATTTTGGAGAATTTTTACTTTGCAGAACGATGACGAGAGCAAGACTTTTGAATTGTGATGTGGCTGAGGCGTGGGGAATCTTGGAGGCGATGAGATGGGCAAGGAATTTGGGGTTACACAAAGTTCAATTGGAAACTGATTCTAAAAGAGTGGTGGATGCGATAAAAAATGGTTCGGCTGACTCAATTTTGTTTGGAGACTTCATTTGGGAGTGTAAAACATTGCTCGAGGGAGAATCTCAATATATTATTAAGTGGATTTGTCGGGATGCCAACAAAATGGCACATGCTCTTGCTAGGACTTCTAGAGATGTTGACAGTCCTTATTGTTGGATAGAACCACCAGCCATTGTGGATGGTCTATTCGATAGATGCACATCTTGTATCTAATTTTATCTTTTGCCAAAAAAAAAGACTAATATTAAGTGACTCTATTATTATTAATAGATAGTAATAAAATAAAATATTATTAAATTTTTGAATAATATAAACCATGGATGTAAATAGCGGCTGCCGAGATGGCCTAGGCGCTTGGCGGCACTCGAACGCCAACGCCTAGGCTAAATCGCCGAGAAAAATCTGCCAACATATTTGGCACTGCCGAGACCGTCTTAGCGTCGCGTATGTAATCATTACTCTTTTTTTAATTTCCTATTACAAGTTAAAATTAAAATTAAAAGATAGAATTTAAACTATTAAATTACTAAAAAATAAAATTTTAATTGAAATACTTCATAATTTATTCATTCTATGTATTTTGCTATTTTTGTATTTCATTTAGAAGTTGGACAATACTGTATTATCATAATTTTTAACATTTTGTTTACTTCTTACATTTTGTGAAAAATATATTTGGTTATTAACTATGTTTTAAATTTATAATTTATTGTATAATGTGTATTTTTATTGATATATGTTTAGAAAAAAAATTAATATTATTAGAAAAATTAAAAAAACCTTGGCACTGCCTAAATGGTCTAAGCTTTTAGCGGCACTTGACCGTCCAACGACCATCAAGCGCTATTTGCACCCTTGATATAAACACATTAGTGAATATGAAATGTGATGATTAGATTCACACATAATATTAATCTACGAATGACTTAAACACATTATGAATAAAATGATACATAAATAATAATATAAGATGATTAAATATGCAAATGATTTATTAAAATAATAATAATTAAAATAAATTAAATAAAGAAATAATTAAATTGAGATTAAAAATATTGTTGTCCAATACATTAAAGAGTTGATATAAAAGTAAAAATAAAATAAAACTTATAATAAATTAGAAATTGTTGGAATAGATGCCTAGCCCATGACCAACACGAACAGGTCACTAACCTATTAATTTAATGCAGCAAAAATGATCACTAGCCTGCTGGTATTCTCGTTCAGTTCCTTCCTTAAATTCCAGTCATTCCATACTCCGAGTCCAATACATAGAATATGTGTGTATAATTATTCGCGAATTGGTAATATCAGGATCGGAATGTGTTTGATTTTCTTATTGAATTAATCTAAGTTGGGAGTCAGTTTGAAGGAAATTTGTTTACTGTGTTTTACTTGGCAATGTTTCAGAGAATTTCCTTTCTCTGATGTTCTCATCCGTGTCTTATTCCCAAAAAAATGTAATAGGAGTTAGTTAAATTAACTCCTATGACAGTTAATAAAATCCTTCTCATCCTATCCACTTCAAATGTGGAATATTTATATATAAATTGAAATAATATAAAATAATATTTACATCTCCCACTCACATATGAAGTTTAATGGTCTCAAACACATTTCCTTCATAAACCAGATTCTTATTCAGACAATACCTCGTGTGACCCACGAGTGCATCAAGTTTCCATGCTATACATCCGTTGGGAGTATATAGCACGTCAATCAGAACAACTTGGATACTAAGGCAACTCGTTATATCCCAGAACTCTTATCATTTAACACCTGTTGAAATATCTCTATTGAATCTCTCAAAATAGAGCATACTCAACTTTTTTCGCGAAATCTAATGTATTCATAATCAAACACATAGCTTGATTAACTAGTCAATGAATCACAATGGAGTGTGTTAAATAAAGACATTCTTCCTTTCTCACTAAGTATCTACATGCTCCCACTGTAGCTGCTTTCCTAGACATGTCTCGTATTGCTCTTATCTTCATAGCTATTGGTAACATGCTAAAGTAGCAACACTAAAGTGCAGTCTTAGAAATATAGGAGAAAGTCCTAAGGATAATAGTCATTTTAGGACTCACACATAATGAGAAAACAGAGATCTATCTTTCTCATTTCCTCTTTAAGGGTAAAAAGCACATATTATTCCTTAATGAACACATGTCACAATGGTTATAACTTCCAAGGTAGGAAGCGTATGTCTTATCCAAACTTGACATCGTGTAAATTTACAAGTCAAAAGCATTCCATACACTTAACCCAGATATCCAATCACATACGTTTAGGATACCTGTAAAATTTAGCTTCATAACAAGTTAGATAGATTCGTGGTTGAAATCTATCTCGATTACATTTATCGATATAATCTCATCTCTGAACACCCACTTGGTCAGAGGTGATTGCTCGTGTGAGAGAGTCAATCATAACTTGTCGACATACATATTATACATGATTGAATCATATATAATTCATAAAACACTGACAGTTACAATTTAAACTGTTAATTAACACTTTCAACATTCCAATCGAATTGCATTCAATCCTATGTAAACTCAAAAACTCTAACATGAACATATCACTTAGTAATAACTTGGTCAAAAGGATTTGCAACCATCAATTGACTAGAAATGTATCTAAGAATCACTTAGTTTATCGACTGAATCACTAACAAAGATTGGACTTTGTATTGATATATTTGGTTCTTCCTAAATATTTGGCATTCCTTGTGTAAGCCATGATTGCTTAATCATCAAAATGAATCGACACAACTCCCACTGGGGTGTTTGTTTCCTCCAAAATTTTTAGGAATTTATCCAACCAAATAATATTTCTTATACTGTAGAAAACACATGACATATAGCTAAGTATCCAATGCGGACAGTGCTATGCAAGCTTAATTCTTGCTACACTATGAAATTGTTCCATTGTTGAGCAATAAGACTTAACAAAAAATTGATTTTCGATTCAACTAAATCAACACTCCAATCCACGTCTATATACTCAGTCAGTGTCATTTAGTTTTCTTGACAATAAAAGAAATAATCTATAGTCCCTTTCTTTAAATATCTGAAAAATCATCTTCATTATCCCAGGATTAGAAAGATATCTATCAGGTAGACCAATGGCATAACAGATGTCTAATTTATGTATAGAACATTTGACAACTCTCCTTCTTGAGTATCGGGACACATATCTTGACTCAAATACTTGCCTCTACAACACGAGTATCCAGGTGGTTTGCAGGTGTCCATCTTGAGATGTTCTAAGACTTTCTTGAATTAAGTCTTTAAAAGATACTTCAAAATTTTCTTTGAACACTTCTCATGGATCTTACCATCAATCATGTACACTTCCTCACCCTCTTCATTTTGGAATACTCTTTATTTTTTCTGGCTAACAGTATTTCATCCACATACAGAGATAGAATCACAAAACAATACTTAGAACGTTTAACTTTTACACAGTGGTCTTCGTTTTTCTCTAAACAAAGTTGAATGAGATAATCATCGAGTGAAATCTCAAAACACCACTGATCTAAAGGATTACTAGAGCTGTAAATCAACTTATCAATTTATGAACTTTATCCTCCTAATTCCCCCACTGGAAAAAACAGTCTTAACGTCCATTTGAGTAATTCTAATCCTATACTAGCTACTATAGCTAAAGTAGATGAATTGGGGCAAATCTCACTATAGTTGAAAAGATTAAACCCTTCAGTAGATTATCCTTTTGAAGCCACCAAGTGATCTTCAAACCTCTCTTATTGAGTCATTTGATAACTTATAATCTTGAGAATCTAGTTATCACAATAGTTTAATGTCCCTATAGAAACTCTACAAGTTTGTAGACTTGTCTAGACTTCATAGATTTCAATTAAGTTCTATTGCTTTCTTCTAATTTCTGGAGAAACAAAGAAGGCTGGTCCTTCTATGTCATGAGCTTCTCAAGCACTTATTTCCTTAAAAAATTTCCCGAGAGTGATTTATCACCATCTTAATAGGTAAACATCACTAGCAAATATCTATCAAAGATCCACATCATCACCTGATAAACCTCTCCCACTTGGATCAGATAGATTTTGGTTTCCTTAATCTCGAAAAACTATTTATCATTTCCAATGCCAACTTTATCGGGAAAAACTTAATTCTAGAAAATATGTATTATGCGATTCCTTATAAGTTATGCTCCCACTAAAGCTCCTATGATCACGTATCCCTTAGAATTTTCACAGTATCCTATATAAATATACTCTTAACAACTAGGACTCAACTTTTCACATTTTTTTTAAAAAATCACGTGTGAAGGTTGCAGATCCCGATGTTTTAAGGGTACTCAAGAAAATAGTTTTCTACCCGTCCTAAATTATATGAAGTTGAAGCAATAGACTTAGAAGACACTTTATTAAGCACATAAGCCGCAATAAGCAACGTATCTTTCTAGAAAGATATGTAATTTAGTTTGTGCTAACATGGATCTTAACATTTCTAACAATGTCCTATTCCTTCTTCCGGGAACACCAAATCAATGATGTATTTAAAGGATAGTCAATCGTTGGACAACCCTTTTTCATTACACAATTCCCCGAATTGTTTAGATAGACTTTCATGTCTCCTATCAGTTTCCTCAACTTTGATAGTCATGTAATTTTGATTCTCAACTTGTCCAAGTAGATGTCTGAAACATCAAGTGCTTCAGACTTATGAGAAATCAAACAGATATGATCAAAACATGAATTGTCAACACTAAATGTAATGAAACAAGAAGAATACATCTCGTGTATTTATCTAATAGGAACCCATACACCAAAAAAAAATAGCAATAGAAATTCAGCTCTAATAGCTTTTCAAATGGTTTTAAGTCATTTAACCAGTAAGAAATGTTCGTAATTGGATTACTCGACTTTGATTCCAGATTCAACAATCTTTAAATCACAAGTCTATTTATCCTTTCTTGCACAAAAATGACCTAAAACTAGTATGCAAAATATGTCTATCATATAACCATCACTAGAAGAACCATCATTCAGTAGATACGAACTGGATACATAATAACTAAAAGACGTTCTTTCACCATCCAAACCATAAAGCCGACAACTATAAGTCCAACAACATAACATTCAACATTAATGCGAATAACAACCATGTCTTTAAAAATAACAATACATTGTATCTCAAAACAAGCAAGCATGAATGAAACAGAAAAAGATAAAGCGTGACCCTTTAAGAGTCAATTCTGCAAGTCACAAGTCCTCGACTTTGACTCCAGCATTATATCCTACTCAAATCCATTGATTATTTACAATGACTCCCTCGTTTCCAGTTTCTCGGTCTGCTGACTCTGAATCTTTAGTCCACAAAGGATGAGATTCAGTTAAAAAACAGCATTAAGAGACGTCTACAAATCATAAAATAGAATTAGATGGATCTGCCTTGACTTATTAGGGCTCAGGGCATTCACGTGCAAAACGACTACGCTCACGACAGTTGTAGCATGTCATTTTGCTCATATCATTCTTATTCTTTTCAACACGCTTCTTATTTCTTTTCATATTGATTGCAATGTCTTTGGTATTGTTATCCTACCTCCCACTATCCAATCGATTTTCTTTCTTTCTTTCTTTTCTTCAGTTCCATTTTCGTTTAAAGCTCAAAGCTTCTTTTGAACTAGAACCAACAAAGAAAAATACCAGAAGAATACTCAGCTTCTCCAAGCTTTTCATCCTCTAGATCTAGTCGATAAGCTGCTTAACTGGAAGTTCTAAGACTCTCATTATAAGTCAAAACGACCTTAAGGTAATTCCAATGATCTAATAGTGAGCATACTAGAGCTTGAATTCAGTGTTCATCAGAAAGATTGTGACCAGCTTGTTTAAGTTCACTGATCATACTAGACATATCTCTCAGATGCTGTCTAACATTGTGATCACTTAAACTAAGCAAAAAACTCGTGTCATGGAACTTTTTCCACACAAGATAAGCTTTTTTGGTCTATTCTTCTCCGTCGCTGTCTGCGGTTCGGGTCGGGTCTGACCCGCCTCTAATGGGTTGGATCCGAACTTTCAAAATTGCATTTGGACCCCTGGAGAATATCTAATTCTCTAAAAATAGGCCTAGAAGTTATTGAAAAAATTCAAAAAGGCCATAATCGCGAGAAAAGTTTGAAAAATCGTATCTCACTCAAAACTCAACGAAAATTCACAAATGATATATGGATGGAATCCTTATGAAACGTAAATTAATTCCATACCAAGAACAAAAATTATTTTGTTCGTTTTCATGGTGTATTTTTAGATCGAAAACCGAGCCTCCAAATTTTTTTAAAATTTATAACTCTCTCATTTCTTATCCAAAAAATGCACAAAAATTATGTATGGAACCACAAAAATTTCGATTGTATTTCGTATATTTAAATACGGGTCAGTTTTGAAAAAATCTGAAACTTAAAAAAATCATAGTAAATCAACCACAAGGCCAAAAAATGTGATAAAAATATCCTTGAAATCCTCTTCAAAAGCTCTATCCGTTGATACCAAAATCAATTAATTTTGATAAACAGAAAAAATTGACTAAATAGTGGATAAATACATACGGGATAAAAATTATACAACAAAATTCATGCATTCATGGCCTTAACACATAATCAACATGAACTACACTCATAATCATGGTAATTAACATATACAACATGCATAATCATCAATTATTTCACAAAAATGATCAACATCAGAAGCATGCCGAAAATATTAAAAACGGGATACCAACATAGTGGCTCTGATACCATATGTTGGAATAGATGCATAACTCGTGACCAACACGAACAGGTCACTAACCTGTTAATTTAATGCAGCGGAAATGATCACTAGCCTGTTGGTATCCTCGTTCAGTTCCTTCCTTAGATTCCAGTCATTTCGTACTCCGAGTCCAATACACAGAATAGTGTGTGTATAATTATTCACGAATTGGTAATGTCAAGATCAGAATGCGTTTGATTTTCTTATTGAATTAATCTGAGTTTGGAGTTAGTTTGAAGGAAATTTGTTTACTGTGCTTTACTTGGGAATGTTTCAGAGAATTCTCTTTCTCTGATATTCTCATCCGTGTCTTATTCCAAAAATATGTAATAGGAATTAATTAAATTAACTCCTATGACAGTTAATAAACTCCTTCCCATCCTATCCACTTCAAATGTGGAATATTTATATATAAATAAATATATATAAATTGAAATAATATAAAATATTATTTATTGAAATTAAAATATACGATTGAGTTAAAAAAAATATAGGGTCAAAATTATAAGATTTAATTTCTCATATTTGAAAAAAATCAAGAAATAATTAAGATTTAATTTTTTTTATTTTTAAAGATAATTGTTGGAAGAATTTACTAATTAGGATGATTATGTGACTGATTTAACATAAGAATTCTTTCAAACAATAATCAAAGATGATTTGAGAATTGGATAATAGAGAGAGAAATTAGAGAGAAGTAATTTGTGTTGTAAAATGAACTTAGAGAGATAAAATGAGTACAAGAGACCTATTTATATGTTTGCATGTAATGAGGTGGCATTGTTTAAGCTTAAATGGCTTAATTATGTGACAAATGTCCTAACACTTGTCATTTATGTCATCTCTTATGCACTAATTACATTGCTTTTGGACTAATGTGCCCTCACTAACGACTTCTCCAGCTACTACTCCATATTACGGATAGGGCGAGCTCTTCATCCTTTTGCTACTTGGGATTTTGTTGCTATGTTGAATGGTAGGGCCGTAGGTCTTTATAGGTGGTCCCCTATCTCTTGTAAATGGCAAGCTATTCTGCGAGCTGCCTTTTTATTTGGTGGAGTAGTTGGTCAACAAGTGATGACGTGGATGCTGATTCAGACGAGAGCTATCTGGCGAGCTACTTTACCTTAAGTTTTTTGCTTATATTGATTACTCCTTGTTAGCTGGCCTCCAGGTCACCTATCAACATTTCCCCCCCCCCCCCCAGCTCTCCTTTATATGGATTTATCAATATATAGTATCTTTATCTTCTGAGCGAACTAGTAATAAGGCGAGCTGGATTCTTAGTCTAGGCGAGCTTCCTGGCGAGCCACGCTTTCGGCGGTGGTTTGCAGACGTGGTCCAGAAATCGAGGCATCAGCTGACTTTTCACATCCTTTCATGTCTTAAAACGTGCGGTTATTATTGCTTTAAATTTTCAAATTCTTTGCAAAGAGGTCCCTAATATTTCCGGAATTTGCACAATCGTCTTCTTCTCCCTATAAAAGGAAGCCACTGTTCATCATTTTTTCTTTTACACATTTCAGAATTTCAGAGCAACCTTAGGCTTTTCCGGCGACTCTTCCCCAGCATCATCAGATTCTCGTTTGATTCTTCTCAAGTAGTGACCATTGTTCTTCTTTTTCCTTTATTTCTACTTCCTTCTTTCTTTTTGTGAACTTTCTATTTTCTGGAGTTTTCAAATTTTGAGTGAGACCACCATTATTTTTTGCCATCTCTCAAATATTTTGGTGACCGGAGTTTCGAACTTTCGCCCTTTCTACCCAATTTTTTGAGGATTTCGTAGATTTCTTAGGTATGCCCAATTAATCATGTCTTCAAGGTCTTCTTCATCAAGCCGAACTATCTCAAATAGAAATTCGTGTAAGAGACCCATGGTTGAGGATGACGCCGTCCCTCAACTCACCCCAGTGATTATTGAATCGGACTGTGAGGTGACGTCTGTAGCTCGCCACATGGAAGGTGAGCTAAGTGGCGAGCTACGGGGTGAATATCACAGTGGTCATAAATGAAGAGGCCGCCTACTCTGGTGGCCTATCTGTCGAGCTGGTGCGCGAGCTCAAGGACGAGGAGGAGGCAGTAGGGTCAGAAGCTCACCAAGAGGGGGCGAGCAACACCTCCTCGAACATCGAGTCGAGTGATGAAGAGATTACCGCAACATATTTGGAAGCCATCACTTTTCCAAAGCCTAATGTCCCGGATCATAACATCCCTATAGCTATAGAGCATGAGCTCGATTGGGACGGCTACGTGGCGAGGTATGGGGCAAGCTTCCCTACACCTCCTTGGGCCGAGAGGGAGGCCGAAGGGGCGATTGACTTCAAGGCGAACAAGGTTGCAAGTGTCATTCCGCCTGAAATCCAGGACGGACTTCGAAAGACATATCGGATCCCTTTGGATATACATATGTACGCCCCCGGACCTAAAGAACGAGCTGACAGCCCATCTCCAGGACTCACTCCCATCAACATCCATACCCTCGAAGCTGGTTTAACTTTTCCGTTGCATCCGATCATCGGTCGATACCTCCTCGACATGAATTTGGCCATCACTCAGATAACCCCCAACGGATGGAGTAATTTACTGGCCCTTCTGACCTTGTTTGGTCTTGAGGGACATAAAAACTGACTAACCACGATGGAGATCAACAGTGTCCTTAGCATCACCCAGCAAAGTGACGAGGGCAAGGGGAATTATTACCTGAAAGCATGGCCGTGTGAGAAGCTTTTGGAGAGCTTGCCCAACAAAGTTCGCGATTGGAAGCAGCAGTTCTTCTTCATCGGGGGGATTGACGAGCATCCACGAATTACGAGGGTCAAGAGGGGTGAATCTTGTCCCCCGAAGATTATAGGGATATAAGTCGTAGGTGCACCCCTTAGCGTGAGTGAGTTGTTTAAGATTTACTAATCTGATCAACTCTTTTTTGCAAGTCTCAAGCATCAAAGGTGGGGTCATCCCAACTCGGCCATCTTAGTGGTGTTCGATTATATCTACACCCTTTTGTTGTGGTCGCAATCGCCGGGATAGAGGAGTCGACCACCTAAGCAAGCCCCACTGCCGGCGAGCTGCATTGGTGCTCACTTCCCCTCATTATCTTATCGTGCGAGCTCCAGTGCCAGCAGGTATAGTAGCTCGCTGAGTAGCTCATTTGTTTATGAAGTAGTTCATTTGATAGCTCGTTAATTAGCTCGCTTCTGTTGTGTAGCCCAGGAGGTGACCATCGCTATCCCGCCTTCCTTTCATACCCTCGTGCAAAAAGTTAGGATGATGCGCCCAAACAAGAAAGGTCCACCCTCTGCCATCTTAGTGGCTCAGAAAAAGATGATAGCGGCCGCCGCTGCCAAGATCAAAGTTGGGGGTTCTTCTCAGGCTCCCCCACTAAAAAAAGCTCCGGCCCCGAAGGTGGCGGCCAAAAAAGGTGGTGACAAGCTCCCGCTCAGCCTTCTTCCCCTCGAGGAGGTCGCTTAAAGCGAGGGACGGAACTTCGATGGGCGAGCAAGAGGACGAGCGAGCTCGCAAGAAATCAAGACCCTCCATTGAGAGTACTCCTCACTAGCCTTGCATGTGAGTGATTTTCCAGAATTTTGGTTTTATCAACTCAACATGCATGCATTAAGAGTTTTCTGGTTTGGGGATTTCACAAATTCTGGGAATTATGAAGTTTTCCTCAAATCTTCAAGTTGTTCTTCAAATTTCTCAAGAACACCTATAAATCTTCATGTCTTTTCTCTTAGATTTTTAGGATGATTATGTGACTGATTTAACATAAAAATTCTTCCAAACAATAATCAAAGATGATTTGGGAATTGGATAATAGAGAGAGAAAGTAGAGAGAAGTAATTTGTGTTGTAAAATGAACTTAGAGAGATAAAATGAGTACAAGAGATATATTTATATGTTTGCATGTGATGAAGTGACATTGTTTAAGCTTAAATGACTTAATTATGTGACAAGTGTCCTAACACTTCTTATTTATGTCATCTCCTATGCACTAATTACATTGTTTTTAGACTAATGTGCCCTCATTAAGGACTTCTCCAGCTACTTATCCCTACTACGGATATGGCGAGCTCTTCGTCCTTGTGCTATTTGGGGTCTTGTTGTTGTGTTGAATGGTAGGCAAGTAGGTCTTTATAGGTGGTCCCTTGTCTCTTGTGAATGGCGAGCTATTCTGCGAGCTTCCTCTCTATTTGGTGGAGTAGTTGGTCAACAAGTGACGACGTGGATGATGATTCAGACGAGCTACTTTGCCTTAAGCTTTTTGCTTATATTGGTTACTCCTTGTTAGCTCGCCTCCAGGTCGCCTATCAACAATAATAAAAAAATATTTTATATCACTTGTAGGATGACTTATTAGTTATTATTATATAAGTATGTTTAAAGAAAATTAAGAAAATAATATTTTATTAGATTATTTTATTATAATTTTAAAAAATAAAAAATTTATTATTAGAGAAACCAAAAAAAGTATTTTATAAGATTTAATTTTTTCACGATTAGAGAAAATAAAAAAGAACATCATAAGATTTTGTCACTCTTTGAATGATAATAACAAAAGTGGATTAGATAAATAAAATGAAGACATTATATTCCATAAAATTTACTTTGTTAGGATTAAAGAAAAAAAATTATAAGATTTAGTCATTAATGATAATAAGGAAAAATGATTAGATCTATAAATAATTTATAAAATCAATGACTGCAAAAATTTATATACAAATTTCTATCGTAGAAATATTCATTTTTTGAAAAATTCGCTGGTCAAAACCGGGTCGGGTCAGATTTGAGCATTTCTTTTTTAAAATTCGCGTAACTTGTAATTTCGGTTTTTTTTTTCGCTCCCAAATATGTTACAATTTAGGAAAATGCATGTTACTTTAAAACAAAATATGTGTTACAATCAGACTAAATATTATTTTCTACGAACTTTCAAAATTACACCTTTTATTTAGACTATTTAAAAGTCTTAATTAGTGAGAACACTTCAACTCTCAACTTAAAGAAGGCAATGTTAGTGAATTGAGTGAATAAAACTCACCGTAAGAAACTGAATTTGTGTAGTTCAGTGTGAAAGAAAGTAAGGGGGCGTTTGTTTCAAATTATTCAATGGTAATGGGAATGAAATTTTATTTTTCTTCTTTACCCTTACATATGTTCAATGAGAGTTGAGAGTTTATGTTCATGGTGGTTATATCATTAATATTGTGCTTCAATTTTAGAATAAGTTGACAAAAAAGAAAGTTGTTGATTGTGGTATGGGGTTGTTTGAGGAGGATGATTATAGGATGAGATGAGAGTAATTAAATGGGGATAATGATTACCTTATTTAGGAGGAAAATCAATGTTGTGTACCTCATTTGTTCTCATTACCTACTATAATTACTATATATGTATCCCCACTTCCATTACCATTGAGGAATTTTATACAAAGCGCCCCCTAAGTAAATAAGGAAGAAAAAAATCAGGGGAGATAGCTCACCTGGCCACCGGGCTCCATGCTTAAGTGAGTGATCTGGGTTCGATTTTCTTTGGGAACGAATTAGGAGGGAGATATAAGAATGAACTTGAAGATATTCTTGGGGTGTAAGGAGACTTGGTGAACTAACTTCTAACTATTAACAACTAACATTTACCGATAAAAAAAATAAGGAAGAAAAAAACCTTGAAATATTGTTAAAGGGAGAATGGACGTAGGACTTCAGTCTGAACGATTATAAATTCGTTTTCATTGCTTTATTCCAAATTATCTCTCACTCTCGGTGTTAAATTTTTTTTAAAAATATTCTTCAAACTTAAACATTTCCGCACATATTCACACTACCACTCAGGTGTTTATAAAATCAGATGATTTAGACCAGGAGATAACAAGTCTTCTGATTCTATTTTGACCACTTGCCAAATTTTAAAAAGGTGTCTTAAGGTTAAGGAGTCTATTCAATTTCTTTCTCCTTTTAGCCTGACGAATACTTTATCAAGCAGTTCAAATGACCGACACTAGTATTCCTCTAAAGTTTGCAATTATTTGCGATTATTCTATTTTTAGATTATATTGCAATTTGTGATTCAAATAGCAATTAAGCTTACATACAACATGGTCCTGATAATTAATAACGAGTATTTCTCTAGTACATTAGTTTCATTCTGCTACTAAAACAATACTTCCTTCGTCCATCTATAAATTGCTCGTTACTTTTGTGCACACGAATTAAGGTAAAAGTAAAAAATATAAATTATGTGATGGAAAAGGTGAAAAAGTATAAGTGATGTGATGGATAAAAGTGAAAAAGTAATGAAAATAGTGTAAAAAGTATTGAAAATAATAATAAAGAAATGAATAGTAGTTTTTAAAAAAGGTAAAAAAGCAAATTAACAACATATAGCGGGACGAACGAAAATGGCAACATGAGCAACTTATAATAGGAGGAAGGGAGTATTAATTATTTTTATTATATAATATTATTATAAATTAATATATTATAATAAAATTAATAACAGTGTAAAAAATACAAAATACTATATGAATAAACTTTATGATAAAACTGATTCAAAGTATAGATGATCTTAAATAACATATCGGATATCTTACATATACAATCATAACATGACACAAGTCATATATTAAATCATAAGTTAGTTTCTTATAAGACTGTTTCATAACATGAGATAACTAAATGAGATATGAATTGAATATAATTCATTCACATTAATAGAAAAATATATTAATTTATGCAATCTCATGTTATTAAGTCGAACTCACGTGATTTTTGCATTTAATTATCAATGTTGAAATGTCATTATGTCCTTTGACCCTATATACATGTTATACTTTTAAAATCAATGAACATGCTGGTAACACCAATAAGTGCATAGAGTCAAAGGACAAATGTATATTCTAGAAACATGCATCATATACTGCAAAATACTTAGCCTCAAATTCCCAATTAGTATAAGGGGTCAAATGACTAATATATTGTCTAGAAACATGAACATAAAAAATTCTATTACTCGTAAAAAATATATGAAGGTCATTCATACATTCATGAAGGTTGAAGGTAAAACAAAATATAATGCATCTAAATTATAAATTTTATTTTGCAAAGCACACAACTTATTTTTTATTTTAAAAAATCCTTAGACAATCAATTCTTATTCCATTAAGTTATAAACTATTCTTTTATTTTAAAAAATTCTTAAATATATAATTTTATTTTTTAGAATTCTTTTTGACAATTCATGATAGTTGAATTTTTTGTTGAAAATTCAATTTTAATAGAATTAAAATTAGTTGATTCATTATATTTTAATGAAAATTAATAAATCGATTCAGCAAAATCTGTAAATTTTTGTTACTAAGGCCTCATAAAATAAGAAGTAATTGTTTAAGAATTTCTTAAAATAAAAAATAATTCAAAATTTTTTTTTAAATAAAAATTAATAATTTGAAGGTCTTGTAATGCATTATATTCTGTTATTTATTAACTAAGCATTTATATAAAATTTGACTTTCCATTCAATGTTATGTCTCCTTGTCAGGATTCTGGCAAACGATACTCATTTTCAAGTACATGATTTTTGCTGTGTGATACAAATGTATTTTTAAATATTGGCTATTTTTAAAAAAAATACAATTAATTTCACATGCATTCTTCAATAAAAATAATTATACTTCTTAATAAATTAAACCAATCAATCTATTAAAAATATATTTAAGAAGCACAATGGATCTAATAAATAAAATACCTTATCCTAAAAGAAAGCGTATAGACCATGACCAATATAAATTGAAATTGATTCTCTAAAAATAATGTTCTCTATTCCTCTATTTACTTTTTATTTTTTTCTAGGCACACATGTAAAAATAAATAATTAATAAATATAAACATAGTACCAGTGATGTGATGAAAAAAAAAGTAATATTTTTTATATTTTTGTACAAAATTATAATATAAAATTATAAAGTGTTTGTCGAAATGAAACAAAGAAAGGCTCGACGAAAATAGCAAAATAGGAAGTAAATAGAAAGTGACGCAAAATAGCAAAATAGAAAAGTAAATAAAGAGACGGGAAAGTATATTAAATTGAAAATGGAAACCAGTAGCAGATTTTCAAATCAAACAAAATGAAAATCTTTACAAGGATGCACAATAGAAAGCGTCTTACGACACTGATGTGGCTATTTAAAAGAACAATAAACATGAAAAACCCTCAAATTTATAAAATGGTTTCATAATCCAATGCGACATAGATGCAACAAATGGTGAATTCGAAACCTGATATGCAACTCAAAATAGTCGCAATTCATCATATGGATGAATAGGCATATACATGTGTTCATAATAAGCAATGTTCAACATCTTCATCATCAATAATTTTATCACTATATTATGTGCCAGTGCACATACCTACATGAATCTGAACTCCAACAAAAGCGCCGTGTGCGACTGTTTATGTTGAATGTGAAGCTAAACGTACTTTGAGGTAGCCGAAGTTTCCAGCACCGGGTGAAGAGCCCTCAAAGACATAGGGCAAGAAACCAGTGGTAGCTTTGTACTTGTGCTGAATCTGCAAAACCCGAAATTTGTAAAACGTTTTCACAGAATTATTCAATTCTTTTAACTTTCAGATTCTTATAATACTCCCCCCGTTCCCTATAAATTTGCAAACTTCCCCCACGTTCAATATGAATATGCACACTCCAAAAGAGAACTTCACTCACAAGTCACAACCTCGCCCTAAAAAATGTACACAAATTTACTCATGTCATTATTCTATTCAAAAGTGCATTTTTCTAAAAATGTGTGCATCCTCGATTGTGCAAATTTATCTGGGACGGAGGAAGCATTATTTTTCACTTAAACTTGTTTATCTTCCAGTAATGGTTATTTTAGCTAGTGAGCAACGACATATTCACTACCTGGGTGAAAGGAGGTTCTATCAAGGAAAACGTAAGAGGCAGTTTCATTAAGGAAATGAAATTTAAAAATTATCTCCAAAATAGTTTGGTAAGTTAATAAAAGCCATAAATCAATATTGCTGTAGCATCAAATAACAGGAAACGGTATAATCCAACAAATTATAAGTGAACACACACACGTGTGGCCTCACAAGCAAAATATCAATGAAATATCAAATTGAAGAACTCTGCTAGACTTGTTATATAAATTATAAATGAGAGATTTATAGTTACCTTTAGAATTTGTTCATCACATATTGGAAGGTTTTTCCCCACGACACAAACTGTTCCACCAGAACCTCCACCAGTAATCTTTGCCCCAAATAGAGTTCCACCATAGGACTTTGATGATTTAATATGCTGCATTTCTTGTACCAGTTGTACTAACTTATCCGTCCCATCTGACCCAAGTCCACAAGAACTGTAGCTGTAGTGACACTAAAGTATAATATACATTAGTAAGAGAGAGCACAAACTACCTCAGAGAAGCCAATCTTTTTACATTTTTTTATTGCATTTAGTTGTTTTGTTTCTTTTTACCTGATACATGAGTTCTCCTAGGGCAGAAAGTTGATCATCTGAAGGAGCAGCAGATAATAATGCTTTGAAGGCCTAGAGAGAAATAATAAAATGGCCCGTACTTGATAAGTTAACTCAATTTAGATAATAATAGGGAAAAGAATAAAGGAGGACACATTTTATAGAAAATGCACACTCAAAATGAGCGTGCAAATATTATAAAAATTGTGTGCTTGCCCCTCTTTTTAAATACACTATATTAACTATCCTTCTATGCAACTGTCCCATAATAATATCACATTATGTTAGTACAGGGCCAACCACATATGATGTATCATTAAAATCTTAGAACAGCATATGATATACCACACTAGCTAAATTTAACGACCACTTAAATGTCAAATGAGGGGCTTACATCAAGTAGTCATTCATTAACTGACCTTGACTCGAAAATTTTCATAAACTGGATGTCTTGTAGGTGCTCTTACTGCATAATTGCACTTTTTATCAACTATTGTTATAGAATCATCATGATGGTCATACTTGTCAATGAATTCATCCCCAAGTATGAACTCCGGAAGCCTATGCACATAAGATTCTTCATAGCTGAAATGGAATAGAAGGCTTGATATCAATATTTTCAGAAAAATTCTTTTAAAAAGCTGAGCCTTCACCCAACTAACAGTTTAAAGAGATAAAACATTATATTAGCAATAAGAAGAGAGTAAATATAACCGGTGTGGTGATATGTCACATAGGTACTCCAGTACAGCTTCAGCTTTAAGTAAATCAATGTCATTATCTGAAGTGCAATTTGATATGGATGGGTGTAATTGCTCAGACGCCATAAACTTAATCATCTTGCGACCCATAAAGGTGCCAATTCTGACAGATCCGTAATCTGCACCACCAACACTGCAGCATACTAAATAAGAAAACAAGCCAATTTGGTATTAAGTACTACACTGTCTCCTGGTTGAAATGTAGGGTTTTTTTTTTTTTTTTTTAATGATTCCATCAGGAATTATAAAGCCTATTGTTATGCAGTTTGCACATTGATGAGACTTATCCTGTTATATAGAGTAGTTGGTTTCAATTATATATTGCTTTCACATTGCAAATGAAAAAAGTTTCATAGGAACATAACTGTTTCTCATATAGAAAAGAACTGGAAAAAAACAAAAGGGAGGTGGGTTGATTTATTGACTGAAAACGAGTGGGTACACCTGTATGAATTCCATCAAACTAGTTATCCAGCACATTGGCCGAATAACTAGGTAATTTTCTGCTTGTACAACAATTAGTCCCAGTCAGTCATCTATGATCATCCCTAATTACAAGCCCACAAACAGGCCACCAAAAACAGTCATTGAAAGGCTAACAACTATCCAGATTTCCATCAAACTTCCTTCTGCAGGTGTAAACTTGTAACGGAAAGGCTAGATCATCTCTGTCAGCTTTATATAAACCAAGTGGTCCACAGTTCCACTAGAAGGATTACTTAGTAGCTCAGTCTATACTCTACAACCAAAATTGATAGGTCCAACGAAATCATAAGTGACAGTTAAACCCAAGAGTTCATCCGACTTTCCATCTATTTACCTTTTGTTATAGAAACTACCCTTTGTACAGATAATCAGAGGAACTGAAAACCTCTAGTTTGTTTTGTGTTTTTCCTTCTTGTTAATACCTACTCCCCTTGATAAGCCTCCAATTTGCTTTTTGCACAGGCTTAAGGAATATAGTGTTAAATGTGCAGTGGGGTCAAGGGTGTTGAGATGTGATAGGAAAGACAAAAGGTCAGATGTGGTAAAATTTACTTTCCATTAAAGGAAATGGGTAGCTCTTACTTAGGACACCCATTTTGGCAAAGTAGAAGCTTTACAAGGGATGGAGGGAGTATACAGTATATCAAAAATCTATTGAAGTTATAACATTGCTTGCAGCAGTTAACAGGGAAGTGATGTCAAAAACCAGGCCAGGTTAGCCTTGCATTGAATTTAAAAAGGCAGGGCTTAAAATATAAAAGCTAGCCTATTGTAATATCTCTTGGAACCAAAAGGACTTTACAAAGTGGTATTCCTAATCATAAACTAGAAAGGATACAATTGAGATAAGTAGATGCATGGATCTTATACCTGTGCCTGATGCCTGAGTCAATTCCCCAAAATCGTATATGAGAAGGAATTTCCACATGGCCTAATACTTCAGCAGGCTAGTGGGACAAGGAAAAACTATTTCAGTCCAAGTGCTAGTTTCCACAATTTATTAGAGATGTGTTTTACTTCATCCTGACCTGACATAGCATAGCCATAAGTTTGTTCGCTTCACCACATGCGGAAGCCATCTGATCCATCACTCCACATGGAGCACCAACAATGCGATTCTCAACCTATTGCATGCAATTGATTGATGTTAAAAGGGAAATAGCCATTGAAATTACTATTATACAAAGGATAACAAAGGAAAATGACCAAGTTACATGCCTTTTGGCATAATATAGCAAGATCTCTTGGTGCAATATCCACTCCTGCAAAAATTGAAGAAAACCAATCAAATACATTGTTTAGAGGCAAACATCAACCATATTCAAAGAACTGGAAAGCAATAGGCGCACTGGACCATTGGGAGGAGTAATATTGTAATCACCGTGAAAGACTTCAGATCTATGAAATGGTGACAGGATCAATCTTGTTATGGTGTAGGATATTCATGAAAAGCGTGAATGGTGGGAACTCTTCTATATACATAGTTTCTCAAAATCAAATAAAGTGAGAAAAATGATTGTGTTAAAACCGCACATGACATCAAATGTTCAATGTTCAGTTATGGACTGGTCTCAAAATGTGTAGTACCTCCCTTAAAGGAACATAACTCTATGTGATCCATAATATTGTAAAAAGTTTAAGTATTTTGCAGGTAGCTTTAGAGCATTATGCTTATTACAATATATATTTACATTTTATGTCCATCCCCTCTTTTATTTATAACACCAAGGTCCTATAAATAATTTATTTGGCGCGGACATGTTGAAAAATCACCATCACTGTTATTATAAACAAATGAGCAGAATCTAGATATAGATCATGACCTGTGTGGGATGTTTTCATTGACTAACAACGAGTTTAAATTACAAGTGGCTATAGAGGGATTTTTGGTTTCAGTATAATATTACTGGCAATAACACACTATGAATTCCATGAAATAGTACCAAGATAAGCAGCGACTGCAGACATGGTTGCAACTTCTATAGCAGCGGAAGATGATACACCTTTTCCCTCTGGAACACCAGAAATTACCTGGAGTATGAGTATCATGTAGAATTAGCTTTTACTTATACTTTGGAATTTATGCTAGCATGGAGGCCAAATAAATTTACACAGCCGCTAAAACCAATACTTCAAACATACAATAATGTTTTCACTTCATGCTTTAAAGACCAGGAAGTAAAGCAAAAGTAATCAGCACCTCCAGCATAATTCAACTAATTGACACGATATGAAACTTGACAGTTGCCTATTTGAACATTCAATGATCACTGATTTTCAAATTACATATTTCATTATCCATCATCAGCTCACGCTTATGCTACAACATAAATTATGTGTACTGTTAGGCAATTTCAAACAAATGGTAAATGACGAATATGATGCCTCATAAGCTCATTTAATACTTTATATAGAAAAGAATATTCAGATGTACAGATGCTAGAAGAGAAGCCATTTTATGCAATTAAGCAATATAGTAAATTTTCTCTATTTGTAGATTGTAATTTATTTATTTTGATAGATCACCAGAAATCCAGAATGACTAGTCCAATAAGTAAACGAGCGACTGCATTTGTTTATGCCATGGAACTTTGTCAGTTAGGAGTAAATTTCACAAGTTTTGAAATTAAAAGCCATAAAACACCTAGGAAGCATCATGCAGCGAACATGCATACCTTTTGAAAGAGCAAGGCTGCAATATAAAAGAAGTACTTTAGCAGTAAAGGAATACTGTACACAAATCTAATGGAGAATACCTTACCAGTATACTGATACTGTCCACAAATTGAACATCCAATTCAGTCATTAATACCAAAATTGTACCAGCAACATATGCTGCCCACCTAGGACGGAACCAGGATTATGACAAACCAGATTTTATTAATAATAAAATTAAAAAGCAACACAAATAGGGCATGAAAGATTACTTTTGTGATGGGTCCTTAGCAAAGTAATGTTGTGCTTTCTCATATGATATAGGGCGTCCGTCTTCCACAAAATCAGACAAATCCATGTCAAATGTAGGTGCTCGGTTACTTAATTCTGAGCCAAATGATACCTACATCCAATAAACTACAAAATTTTAGGATTTTTTATACCTAAGATTTCAAACAGAACAAAAGAAAGATGTAGATTCTGTCAATTGACATTGTTCCAACTGTAATATTTGTACACATGAAAATATTAGGCCTAGACAAGCTAAACTTGAATTGATATCATTGGAGGGCTTTTTTTCTAAATTGTGTTTCATCATGTGCTCTGGGTTTATATTGATTTCACCTTGAACAATATCAATTGTAGCATTCCAAAAATTGATTTATTAATGCCCAAATTTCCCGTGTGTGTGTGCTAAAGATAGTGTATGACTTGGAAAAGTTTGTGGCTGCATACAATTTGGAGTACTGGGGTAGAGCCATGTCCTATATTATGCTGCCTCGCCTGAACATTTTTCCACAACTCTGAATAGCAACATGGCATGCCTCTCTAATAGGCATCTGCAGGAAAATAAAAAATAAAAATATCATGAAATATATTTATATGAACATTAACCAAGGGCAACTTATTTTGGAGATCAAGAACCACTAATTATCTGAATGGATGAATCATGTCATGCAAAACAAGAGCACCTGCAAGACTAAGCTTCCTGAATAATCTGCAATGCCTCCCATCACATCTAACCTCCCTGGAGCTCTTGCAACTATAATTTCTTCCTACAACACCAGATAAGGAACAGAAACATGAAATAATGGAGATGGAGTGAATTATCAAGAGGCTTTTTCCCCCATAGCATGAATTGATACCTCTATCAGAATTTCTACTACCATTAGTTCGTAATTGTAATTAGATACTGCAATAGTTTGGTGTTCAATATTGATTTTTAGAGACCTTGATGATGAGATATATGTCGTACTCGACCAGAATTTGGAAGGAATATAACTGCAAACATAAAATGCAAGCTCAAAAGGCCTTATATGGACTCAAACAATATTAAGCTAAGATATCACATGCTTGTGAGCCAGTCTTTCGGCTTGTTGGTATATGTTTACAACATCATCTTATCAGGAACTCATGAAAGGAGATACGAGTTCAAAGTGGTAATTGACGGAGAAATATGACCAAAGAACTATGAAGACTGACATTTCCTCAGAAATGGGATTGTAAATCCTAAGATCAAATCTTTCACCTCCTAATAGAAGTCGGACTTCTCAACGAAACTGAAACATCGGCATATAAGTCAATGAACACATCTATAGGAGTAAAACTTGTGAACCATTTGCACGGTGCAACTGGTGCACAATTATCATTTTTTGGTAAAGTAATTCTTTTTAGTGAAATAACTAATATTAATAAACTTTTACTTCTTAGTGAAGCAACTAATACCTTTTAAAAATATCCAAGTTGCACCATGCAACTGGTGTATACATGGAGAAGCTAATGATGATCTTGCCCTGCATAAAGAAGGTTACCTACGACTAGGAGGAACACACACTCATTTCTTTAATGTAGCATATGTTGTGAATTTGATTAGCAAGATTATAAACATTCCAAAGGCGATTCATCCAGAAGAAACTAAACCCATTGTTCATAGATATATCACTAAAGATTGCAAGATTAGCTTATTTAGTGAATGTGATTAGCAAGACAATATATGATAGTTGATTATACTAGTCTTATGGTTTAGTAGATCTATCACCAAAAATTGCACCTTAGTTAGCTGGAAACTAGTGGAATATGGGAGTAGTATACAATATGTGAAGGTTAGTTTCAGCAGAGCAACAGAAATTCGATCCATAACTTGAGTTTGGAAGCTACAACTTTTGAAGATTGTTGTGGAAGATCTGAAATTGAAAGGGATGGTACAATGAAACAATTTTACTGAAAAGAGTAAGTCCGTGATTAGTTTTGCACATAAATTAGTAAATCAAAGCTCCAAGAAGCACATCAGGATAGACAAACATTTTATAACGAGATAAGTGATTTGATATGTACTATCTATTAAGCTATGCCTAAAGACCATCAACTTGCAGATAAACAGGCAAAGGTTTAGGGTGTGTACTGCTTGAAACAAATATATCCAAGCTGGGCAATGCTGATGTATCCAGTAACCAAGGATCTTGTCCCAGCTTTGGATGAAGGAGGGAAAATCTAGTCATTAGAATAGACACTCAGCCAAGTTTGGACGTTATTTCTGAAAAATACAGATAAGGGTGCAATCTCGTATCAAGCTGATTAGGAACTGATGTACTTATGGTTGTAATTAAGGAGACGACAACGCAGACCCCTAAATTAAGAGGATACGAGAGCATTCCATTAATCAATATGCAATATAAAATAAAAATAAAAAATCAAGTTTTGATGCTAGGAACGCTGCAAAGGTAGTTTTCTACTTCTATATAAAAAAATACATCTCCGAAAAGTATCTTCTGATGTTCCACAAAAGCCAGAATTTGATATAAAGTACCTCCCAGTTAAACATTTCATTCCCAGCCATACTTTCTTGTGAGTGATGCTCACTACTATTATCAGTGCTGCTTAAGGCATGCAGTTCTGCCAATCTCTTTAAGAAACCTATTGTATCTGAAAGACCATGATGATCTCCATGCAAAATTTCAAAATCCTCAGTCCTACACATTGAGAATAACAGAAATGGAGCATCACAATACTGCTAAGATATCAATAACAAACAATACATTTGCTAACCAATATAAATGCAAAACAAAACTTTACTCTTTAATGGAAGTACTCCGGATATTCTTATCTGGCGAAGGTGTGCGCGAGCTAACTGCAGTTTCCGCAAGTGCATACCACTCAGGAACGTCTATGTCTTTACAAGATACTCTCTGGAGCTGATACCCTAGAACAATGGCATCCTGCAGTCTTCTTGACCCACTAAGCTACATTCAAAATGAAAGTTCTAAACTGTTCAGGTGTACTTTTAGCAACTTACAACTTTGTGCTTACTTAATACATCTTATCCTTTAGAGTCAACACCTATTACGATGCTTGTCATCATTAAAAGTTTATAACTATAAGCATCAAATTAAGATACATTATTCCCTTAAATCATGGCATAGCAGCCTTAACAGTTAATAAAACATACTTATTAAGATCTTTAGGACAATTATCAATTTTTTATTCAATAGCACACAGTTCAGTTCTTTACGATCACAGTACACATGAGAAAGTGGACAAATATTTCATCAAAGAAAAGATTGACTGGTTGTGTTCAAACGACATGCCTCAATTTGACTTACTGGTTGACAAGCTGGCTATGGAAAATATATTCAAGCCAGCTTGCTGGAACGTGAGCAATAATAGGAAACAAATTCTGTAAATTAGATAATTAGGTGTCAGTCTTTGTTTCTTAGGAACATTTTTGTTAGGCTAATTCTTTCAGGTAAATTAGTGACATGATTTCAGAATTTGTCCGAGTTGTATATGTTGTAAACTCTATAAGAGTGTATCACGACTAAAGGAGAAAATAACCCACAAAATCTTTTTCTTTCAACAGGATCAGATTGGGTGCAAAAGCTACAAGCAATCAGATATGCATATGAGGAAAGAATGATTGTAAGGCATCTCAAACAAAGCTACCTTAGAGTTAGGGCTTTTACCCAAAGCTGTATCCTGAAGTATATGAGCAACCAGCTTCAAATTAATTGGACAAAAGATGTTAGTTGAATCTAAACAAACTTGAGTTCTAATATCATAAACATGCCAAAGATTAAAAGTATCATTATTGAGATTAAAAGTTCATAGTGATTTATAAGAGATGATCATATTGTTGTTAGCATTTTGAATTCACAAGTAAAAAACTTGAAATAAAATTCAAATCATAATCTATCTAAAAAATACTCAAAAAAGTCACAGGAAAAGTCCAAACGAAATAACTAAACCAAAATCTTTTATGAACAAGTTTTGTATATATTAGAGAAGATGGCAATTCAATAAATTCAACTCATCTTTATCTTTTAGAAAGAAAAGGAACGCAATTACAAATCTTGAAACTGATGGAAATTTTATTTTAAATGAAAGATTAACTTGCTTTGAAAAATTATACAAGACGGATGATCCAAGTGGATGGGGTATAAAGGTTTGGATTGGAGTCCTACCAGTGAATTACCCAGGTTGAAACTAGAGCCAGTGTTCACCCAAGAAAGAGATCAGAAAGCCTTATACGATATTCGGGATAGGATTAAATATAAAGTTGTCTTGTTGTCCTTGAGCCAGAATATTTCAAGGGTCTGTCTTTCTCAGATGTAGATAAGAGTTGATGTTTTGCTTTGTAATACTGTCCTTCATAATATTTCTTTCTCAGATGTAGATAAGAGTTGAAGTTTTGCTTTGTAATATTGCTAGGGATCTCTGATCCCTGATCTTTTGACAACAAAAAAAGGCTTTTTACCAATGTGACGGGTATAAGGCACCAGCTCGGGCCAGTATCAACATTCCGAGGGCATCATAAGAAGTGGTCTCCTGATGGTATTTGAAGGATATATTTTTAGAGTTACAAGGAAACATGCATTTGTTTACCCAAAATAAAGGAGTTTTTCAAGGTGAAGAATTCCATCATATTAGTTTGTCAATGAATCTGTAGAAGAACAAAGCAAAGCTCCTGTCTATGCATATCAAAGGGGTGCTATAGAAACAATTTAAGTGAATCAGAGTTCCTATGTTGGAGGTAGGTAAATATTATAAGATTACAGAACAAAGGGAAAGAAGGGCCTTGTCTTTGAAATTGATTTCTACAAAGTATATGGTCATGTTGATTGGAGACAGATGGAGGAAGTGGTTATGTGGTCGTCATTGTTCATTATCAATGGGAGACCAAAAGGGAAGTTGTGTCTATCAAGGGGAGTTAGGCAGGGAGAAACCTCTCCATTTCTTTTCTACATTGCTGTTGATGTTCTAAGAAGGAGTTTAGATATCATTGATTAGGGGCTTGGTGGTGGGTGTGTAAGGATAAGTGCAGATTTTGGTACTATATTTTTCTTGAAGGAAAAGAGTCTATATGATGGGCTCTCTAAGATACTGGAGACATTCTGCACTATGTCTGAACTGAAGATAAATATGGTTAAACATATTCTGTTGGGGGTTAACGTGGAAGATAATTCCATTAGGCGTTAGGAGATCCGCCAGATAGGAGCAGTAGAAGAATGGCCAATCAGTAATTTTGATGGCGCCTTTAGAAGCTAATCCACTCTAGTTCTCTTTTTCTCGGAACCTTTGTTGAAAAAATTCTCGAGGAATTTGGCTGGTTGGAAGAAGCTTTTTATTTTTTTTCAAACATTGCCGAACTATTTACTTTCCTTGTTTCAAGTACCAAACGCAATTGCAAACATGATGAAGAAGAATCATGGATTTTGAGTTGGATAGTTCTAATATGGTTGCCATATGTGTTACGTCTCTAGGTCGAAGGAAATTGGAGGATTTGGTGTTGGTAGTATTTGTATCAGAATACAACTTTGTGGGGAAAATAGAGGTGGTGTAGAGTTTTTTAAAGCAATAATGGTATGCAGGACAGCAAATGGGTAGATCCACCTACAGAATTCCATGGAAAAGCATGTCCAGAGTTGGACTCTTCCCTGTTCTATCCTTTTTAGCATAATTTAAGATGTTTTATTAGTGTAAGAGGTTAAGATCTGTCATTATACTTGTGTGTTGATCCCTATGGTTAGAAAGGACAAGAAGATACCTTTTCTTTTAGATGGAGAGAAATCTTTAGAGAAAGTATAATATGAGATTAAGTTTAGAGTTGCATGGCAGATTCCAAGGAACTTTTATTCAGATATTGATAGAAAATAGAGTTGTGTTTTATAGTTTCAACAATGAGAGATTTCTTGTGATATTCTTTTCTCTAAAAAAATACTCTCATAATAAGAAAAAGGATCATCATCTTTTTTGGCCAGCAAAATCTAAACCTGAATATTAATTATACAACCATGAACAAATTTATGTGTTTGTCTGCCAGTTTGAGAATGCACATGGATACACTGGGGATATAGAGAGATGTATTGCAAAATCATTGACAAAAGATATATCACCTCGCCACCATTAATGTCCGCCTCATAACAAGGTTTCAGTGTAATTGCGTGTTCAATATAAGGAGCCCAATGCCCAGTAAGCAAATCTCTCCTTGTTATCTCCACACCACACTGAAAGTACTGTTTATACAAAAGGGTATCAGTCGACAAGTGCTCAAAGGTAGTGTCCGGTTGAATACATTAAAAGGCTTAGAAACAAACTGTACCTCCAGCATATTCCTCACAAACGGTTCTTCATTAAAATAATCTCTTCGCACAAAGATGAGAGGCACCTTGTATGCTAAAGCTTCACTCACTGTGCCATACCCAATTTTACCTGAAAGATGTAAAAAATTTGAAAATATAAGGTGAAAATTAAATTATTCTTTTGCATAGATAACAAAATAAAAGAGCAGGGGGTTAAGTTGCCTAGCATGCAGTCCGCAGCTGCAATTACATCAGGCGTGTAGACATCCTTTGGAAGCTTTATAAAAATTTCTGGAAGCTGCTTCCCTTCTGATGCTCCACATACCTATATCAGGTTACAATACACATTCCAGAAAAATCATCACTTGCAACTAGAAAGTAGCACATCACTTTGCCAACATAGTACTGTCTAGAAACAAACCAAGCATATCCACCCATCGGGTAGGTATTCCCTCTGTAGCTTCCATCCTGCTAACTGTGAACGATATACAGTGATATATCATTAGAAGAAACTAGAAATTCCTAAACTAGTACTTGGACCTGTGACAAAACACTGGAGGTACTAGAATTGAAGCCACTGATTCCTAAAATGAAAAGTAAAACCACTTGAACGTATAAGAAAATAAAGCATGCAATAAAGCCTTGTAAAATATTGATAAAAGAAATACAAACTAGTCAATTATAAATTTGAGAAGTTGGAACTAGAAGAAATATAGAGAATGACAATCTTGATATGACCACAACAGCAAAATATAATTGTGTGCAGTAAAAATAACAACTCTACCTGCCCACCAAAATTATAGATCAGAACTTTCTTGTCTTCTGCAATTCCAAGCTCTTTCCTAACCTAATAAAGTACAAACAATTAGAAAGTCGTTCAGAAAGGTAACTTATACAGCAGGACACCTCTATTAGCATATGCCAACCTCCATCCTGGACTTGAATAATCTCCTTACTACAAGAGGTACATCCACAGCATCGCGGAAAGCAGGCACTGAAAGAATTTCAGTATGCATGATAATTAGTTACATTAGATTTCCACAAAATATATCAAAGTCGCACTTTTACACAGATGCATATATATTATTTTCTCAAGCATAAAGTTAGCAGCTCATGTGGAACCACTAATATCCCCTGCAACATTATTGTGTGAATCAATGTTCTAAAAGTCGTTAGTCGCTAGTCGGTCGGACCACTAGGGTCTAGCGACTTGAACGACTAGTCAGGGATTAGTCGGGGACTAATCGGAAGCACTAAAATGTAAATATAATTAATTACTTAATAAATTAATAATACATTGTAGATAAGATAATAAAAAAAATTATATTACCACCTTTCAATATTAAAATTATAAGTGATAACAATCATAAAACTCGAAATTTAATAAAGTGATAATTTAAAAGTCAAAAGGAAATTAATGTTTTAGCTATTTTAATTTTATTTAATTATTTAGGGTTTGCCAAAAGAAAAAAAAATTAAAGAGAGAAACATGTCTAATTGTGAACGACTAAGTCGACATTTAATAGATCTAATTGTTATCTAGTTGGCGTCTAATCGGCCTAGTCGTTGTCTAATGGGCTCTAGGCGCCAACTACTACCCTTAAACGTTTTCTTTAGCGACTTGGTGTAAATCGGGTCGGCCAAGTCGGTCGACTTTAGAACAGTGGTGTGAATGCATGGTCTTTACATGGAAATGTGGCAAAAGATAAGGGAAAATACCATTTACTCAGAACTTTCTATAGAGGAGAAAAAAAAAATTGTGATCCAAATCCAGCTAACATGGATGATCTTAACTTAGGAAAGGTAGTTAGTTGACTAATACCATCTTCCAAAAGGCATGGTTCTGATTCTCAAACTTTAATTCCGACTAATTAGTGTGTGGAAAAACTGCATTCCTCTAGAATGAGCTGTGAAAATTGAAAAATGAAAAGGTTTGCTGATCTGTTTTTCTCCTTACTCATTCATCCTAGAGCACTTTTTCAATTAGCCAACATTATTCATGAATCATATTTAATTTTGACTCGTTGACGGTATCTTCAGAATCTGGATATGAATATGTATGATCATAAATTTACACGAGCTTAGAAGCTTTTGAGACAACAAATTATTTCTACTGTGATTGTGATATATATATATATATATGTATGTAAATTTTTTACCTACACAACTTTGTGTCTGAGCACAAAGGTGGCAGTGGATAGTGTTAAGCAGTTATTACAGCAAGGGATTGTCGTTAAAGCAATATATTATTACAGTAACACTGTGTTTGTTTTGGGACTCACACGGATGGACTTAGGACTTTACGCTCTCCATCCCATACGAGCTTGAGATTTAGAATCTAGTTTTCAAATCCTATATTCAATCCACAGTTACAAGTACCTACTCCCTCTGTCCCATAGAAATTTGCACACTTTCTTTATTTGGACGTCCCACACAAATTTGCATACTACTAAAAAAGGAAACATTGATTTACGTGCACACTCACAAATCTATACACATATTTACTCATATGCCACTACTTTATATATAAAACACATTTTCCTTAAAAAATGTGCCGTCCCGTAGAGTGCAAATTCCTACGGGACGGAGGGAGTATATAACTTATCTTACAAATACCTATAAAAACTAATATTGATTTGACATAAAGTTAAATCTCACCCTACTCAAATCCCAAAACAAACACATATATTACTATTCATATTTTACTCAAAATCCCTAGATTCTAAAATCTTGACTTGCTCCGCTTCTTAAATCCCAAAACAAACACAACCTAAGATATTGGAGCTAAGCACTATTTACTGCAAGGTGTTGATGTAAAGCACCATTATAGCAAGTGATTAGTGTTACGCTCTACATTATTACGGCCAGCAGCAACACTTGCCCAGCATGCAAATAGAAAAACAGAACAGAATGGAAGTTTTTTGGGTGTACGCTGAATCTGGATACATAATTTGGACTAGCAGGATAGAAATGAAAGAAATATAACAAAATAATATTTCGAAGATACAAAAACCTGTAGGATGAAAGCCAAAAAAATAAAAAAACTATGAATTACCATACTTGGGCAGTATCCTGGGAGCCGTATAACAAAGTCGCAATGAGAATAATCTTCAGCTATCTGCAAGGATCGTAAGAACAGAAAGTTGATTTTCAGGAAGAGAGGCATGAAAAAACATATAAGGGAAAGTAAATATAAAGAATGAAAAAATATATATATATGGTCAACTAACAAGTTGATAATGATTAACAGATGCAGTAAAGTTTCCAGTTGATCTGAAATGATTTACCAAGGGACTATAAGTATATCAAAATTCTTCATGGACCTGTATAACACTTGATGCATGACTTTTGTACCAAAAACAAGACAATTTTCTGAGAAAAAGTCCATTCTGGATCAAACATCCATCATTCTCTTAAATAATGTTAAAACAATTTACATTCTCAGTTATAATTACACATCCTTTGCCACTTTGCCAGTGTCAGTAAATTGAGTGTGCCTGAAGAAATAGCACAGGTAAAATCATGATTGAGGAGCCATAACATTTTATTTTTGTTCTCATAAAACTTATAATAAAACTATTGTAATATCAATCCATCTTATATATCCTTCTAAGTGATTGTGCTTATTGTTTTGATCATGTTTTCTTATTAGCTTGACTAATTGATAGTACAGATTGTACAGTTGACTATCCAAATATAGTCACTTGTAATTTCTATTTACTTCAAGTAGTATGAAAAAATTTATTCAGTGAACTTATAATGTTTTTTTTTTTTTTTTTGTCAAAAAAATAACTTTTATTCCACTTAAAAAGGGTATAAGGAGTACCCTTCAAGAGAACAAATATACAATAATTCAAAGATTTCAATCTCACCAAGAACACAACTGATTTGAAGCTACAATATTATCAACTCTTCCTAATCATAACTCTTGGGTTTTTCTCCCAATCTGTGTAGGTAGCAATTAAATTTCTATCAGACTTACTTGAATACCAACTCCATACTCTATTCTTCAATTCCTCCAAAAGCACATCCACTTGCACACTCTCGTTCCTAAAGATGATTGAGTTTCTGTATTTCCACAAGACCCAAATCGCGCATTCCCACACACAAACCATCAGGGTCTTACCATCACTTCCTTTTAGGAAGCTACTAAATAGGAGTAGACTCCTAATCGGATCCGATGGGAGGACCGAATGAACACCCAACCACTTGACACATTCCATCCAAAATTTGTACGAAAAAGAGCAGTCGAAAAGCACATGTCTTAGAGATTCTGTTTGAGACAGGCAAAAGGCGCAATTTGGACTTGCATGACTTGGTAAGGCATTTCGACTCTGAAGGTTGGATGCCATTGGAATTCTCTCTAATAGCACTCTCCATGCATGTATACTAACTTTTGACGGGATGGACTTATTCCATATGATCTTGAACTCTTCTTTCTCCACTTCTTCGCTCTCCTCTTCCTCCGACTCCAGTAGCTTGTAAGCGTCCTTCGTAGAATAACCTCCAGTTGGATCTCTTTTCCATCTCCACTGAACTTATAATGTAATGTAGACATAGGCAAGAAATTCATTGATGTTCACATTTTCTTTCTAGCAGAAACCCTAGACCAGTAACCTTTCATTTTTTTCCCCATACCATATCAGCTAGTATGGTAACATCCATCCACAATGACTATCCACTCCTACAATTTTTATTAAGTTGGATGGTGCTAATTATCGTGTCTGGTCTCAAATTTTGCAGAAGAATCACAAGAAAGAAGATTACACCTGCAGGAGATGACCCATCTTTTTATGATTGGGATGCCAAAGATGCTCTAGGTATTGGCTTATAAACGGATAAATTGATGTCACATTTTTTGTAGTGTGAAATAACCATAGAGTTTTGAGGTGCAAAGAAGATGAGGGGCTTAGGTATTGGCTTATAAATTACTTGATGTATAAATTGATGTCACATTTTTTGTAGTGTAACTGTTAAACGAGACACACGATATCATTGGGGAAAAATATGATATTAGAAACAGTTGATATGAGTGCCTATATATACACAAAGGACTAAGCTAATTAAGGTAACCACATTTAATGCTCTAGATCTCTACCAAATATATACATATTATTCTAACATTCCCCCTCAAGCTGGAGCATAGATATTGATCATGCCTAGCTTGTTACAAAGATAGTCAATCCTAACTCCATTAAGGGCCTTCGTAAAGATGTCCCCTAATTGATCTTCAGTTTTCATATAACCTGTCGAAATCACTCCTTGTTGGATTTTCTCACGAACAAAGTGGCAATCAATCTCAATGTGTTTGGTTCGCTCGTGATAGACTGGATTAGAGGCAATATGAAGCGCAGCTTGATTATCACACCATAACTTGGCAGGTATTGAAGCCTCCAAACCTACTTCATTTAGGAACCCACAAACCCAAACTATCTCACAATCAGCCTTGGCCATAGCTCTATATTCAGACTCTGCACTAGAACGTGAGACTACGTTTTGTTTCTTACTTTGCCTAGAAATCAAATTTCCCCCAAAGAAAACACAATAGCCTGAAGTAGATCTTCGGTCTTCTTTCGAACCTGCCCAATCAGCATCACAAAAACACTCAATCCGATCGTGACCATGGTCACCATACACAATTCCACGTCCAGGTGCACCCTTCAAATAGCACAAGATCTGCTCTACTGCCTTCCAATGATCTACAGTTGGTGATGACATGTATTGACTCACAACACTTACTAAATAAGCAATGTCAGGACGTGTCATTCTGAGGTAGTTCAATTTTCCAACCACCCTTTTGTACCTTCCAGGATCATCAAATAAATCACCTTCTTTCGTGGGCTGTAAATTGGGAACCATAGGAGAGTTGCATGGTTTAGCTCCCAATTTTACTGTTTCAGAAAGTAAATCTAGCACATATTTTTTCTAAGACATGAAAATTCCCTTCTTACATCTACTCACTTCAATACAAAGAAAATATTCAAGTGTCCCCAAGTCTTTGGTAGTGAATTCATATAGAAAACAGAATCATCAGACTTACTTTGCTTCATACCGAACTTCTCAACTGCACGAGTAAAAGTGCCAAACCATACAACGACTTTCGCAGATAACATACCTTATTACTCTCCCCCTGAGCAACAAATTCGGGTGGTTGCTCCATATAAATAGTGTCAACAAGATCACCATAGAGAAAAGCATTCTTGATATCCAATTGGTGTAAAGGCCAGTGATGGGTAGCTGCCACTGATATCAAAAGTCTAATTGCGGTGAGTTTGGCAACCGGAGAAAAAGTATCAGAATAATCCACACCATAAGTTTGAGCATATCCTTTAGCAACAAGGCAGGCTTTCAGACGAGCAATAGATCCATCAGGATTGACTTTGATAGTAAACACACATTTGTAACCAATAGGTCGTTTACCCGCAGGAAGGTCCACTAATTCCCAAGTACCGGTTGAATCTAATGCATGCATCTCCTCAATCATGGCATTACGCCAACCAGAATGGGCTAAAGCTTCATGGACAGTTTTAGGAACAGTCTCAAGTGAAGAAATCAAAGCTCGAGAAGAAGGAGACAAGTGATCATAGGAAACAAAAGATGAAATGGGATAAGTGCAAGAACGTTTACCTTTTCGAAGAGCAATAGGAACACTTGGAGAAGGATCTGCCGACGAAGACATTGGCGCATCAAGACATAAAACTGGCGAAGCAGGAACCAAATCAGCAATAGGAGTGGTAGATGGTTGCGGACGTCGAGAGTATGTATGTAGGATGGGAGGTTTAGTGGACTCAAGTGGAGGAAGAACAGGTGGAGTAATTGAGTATACCAGAAAGTCTGTGTCCTCCCCCTTAATGGGAGGAGAAGGGGATTGAGAGAAAGGTGTATGTTCAGAGAACGCAACATCAGCGGACACAAGATATCTGTTGAGACTAGGACAAAAACACCGATACCCCTTTTGTGCCATAGAATATCCCAAGAAAATGCACTTCAATGACTTAGGGTCAAGTTTCGTAACATGAGGCCGAACATGCTGAACATAGCATGTACAACCAAAAATTTTAGGTTCTACCGGAAATCGAGACTGAGATGGGAACAAGACATCAAAAGGGGACTCGCCCCCTAGAACCGAAGAAGGCATGCGATTGATGAGAAAGCAAGCAGTGGAGACAGCATCGGCCCAAAAAGGTTTAGAAACATTCATTGCAAACAACAATGCTCGAGCAGTTTCAAGAAGATGCCTATTTTTTCTTTCAGCCACACCATTTTGAGATGGTGTGTCAACACAAGACGTTTGATGAAGAATACCATTTGGCAACATATATTTGTGAAATGTGTAAGAAAGATATTCCTTAGCATTATCACTTCTCAAAATTTTCACGGGCAAACCAAATTGAGTCCTAACCTCAGCACAAAAGGCAGAAAAATGGGTAAATAACTCAAAATGATTTTTCATCAAATATAACCATGTCATACGAGAATAATCATCAACGAAAGTAACAAAATAACGGAATCCGGGTTTCGATGTAATAGGACATGGACCTCACACATCAGAGATTCAGAATGGACTAACTAAAAAGGAGCATGTGCTCGTTTGTTGACTCGAGGACTTAAGCTGACACGATGGTGTTTTGCAAAATGACAGGATTCACAATCTAAAGATGACAACTAAGAAAATTGTGGACACAATTTCTTCAACAAAGGAAGTGAAGGATGACCTAACCGACAATGTGCATCCAAGGGGTTGATGGTTCCTGCACATGCAACTGATTGTTGTGTATCAAGGATGTAAAGACCACCTGATTCATGTCTCTTACCAATGATCTTCTTCGTCGTGAGATCCTGAACCAAACAATAATCTGGAAAAAATGACACTACAATTAAGGTGACGTGTAAGTTTACTCACAGACACTAAGTTAAACGAGAGGGAAGGAATGTTAAGAACAGATGATAAGGACAGTGAAGATGTTGGGTTAACAGTTCCCGATCCTATGGCGCGAGATTGTGAGCCATCAGCTAGGGTAACAGGAAAGTGGGTAATATGTGAGTCAAATGTAGAGAAAAATTCTGAGTTAGCTGTCATGATCTGTGGCACCAGAATCAATAACCCACTTGGAAGATGAGGAGACAAGACATGCATTAGGTTTACCTGACTCAGCAATGGTGGTGACTGAACTGGCTTGTAATTGCATCAATTTTGCATACTCACGAGCAGATATAGTGACATACTCACTAGAATGGCCAGAGTTGCTGCCACTAGCAGCCACACGAGTGGACGAAAGAGGCTTCTTATTACGTAACTTTGGACAATCTCGCTTGATATGTCCAATACTATGACAGTAACGACACTCCATAATAAAACACCAAGTGACAATGAAATCAGAATTTCTGAAAAAAAATAAGTCAAAAGAATCTGTACCCAAACCGATATCACACACCGCTCGGATGTTGACTCAAATAGGTACACCAACGGAAAGGTCTTGACGAGACGAGTTGAACCAAATCGGCCGGAGAAAAATCCAACCAGGCACGCGCCCCCACGCGCCGGCAGAAGAAATCTGCCCAGAAACAATCCCCCGGCGCGTGAGACTCACACGCGCCGGTGCCGGAGCTGAAACTTCTAGCGAACGGTCGCCGGGCGATGCCGCACCTCCCTGTGTCGGCGGTGATGGCCGGAACAGGTCGAACCAAAAAACCCTAGGGTTTTGACTTTTTTTTTTCTCTCCCAAAATTAAGCCCTAAATCGTACCGTGCTCTGGTACCATGTTAAACGAGACACACGAAATCATTGGGAAAAAATATGTTATTAGAAACAATTGGAATGAGTGTCTATATATACACAAAGGACTAAGCTAATTAAGGTAACCTCATTTAATACTCTAGGTCTCTACCAAATATATACATATTATCCTAACAGTACCAAAGAGTTTTGGGGTGCAAAGAAGAGGAGAGTTATCTTAATGTATCAGATTCTTCTCAGGTCTATGAATTGGTGAAGTCTTCCCAATCACATCTAGTTAGTCAATTAGTTGTATTCTTGCTGATATTACAATGAATTGAACTCTAAATTCTTAGAATTTGATAAGTGGAGGCCAAATTGTATGAAGTGGGTACAGATGTTGATAATCGAAGGAGCGTACAGCAGATGAACAAGTTGAAGACTATGACATTGACAAGTCACCATGGGAATGTATGATCAAATTGAAGCTTTTAGACCTAGCTATCCAAAAAAATAAACAACTCTTGGCCAGCAACTTCTGCTCATTCTTCCTATTTCGCAACTCGTTTCTCACTCACTTTAACAAAACATGGCACACCAAAGATGTTGCTGGAGAAGCCTAGTTATTTGATATGGTACCTAAGCAAATTGAAAGAAGAAATAAAAAGAAATCTACATGGGTTGCAACAACAGATACTTCTACATCTCATGTAGCCAATCTCCTGAGGGTAACTCAAGTTTATCCTTCATTTCTGCTGATAGAAATAAATGGATACTTGATTTGAGCACAGCCGTCAATGTCTTATAAAGTTCAAACAGAAGAGAAAAATTAAGTTACTACAGTAACTAACTTTGAGTTCTTGAATCTGGATGAAGATATAAGAACATCACTTTGCAGCAGCTTCTAGACAAGAGATATTGCTTCTCAACCAGATACGCAGGAACACGAACACAGTATGAGCCTGCAACAAGGATGTCAGAACTGCAGAGTCGAGTAGTCCTCTGTCCGCAAAATAGAACACATCTCGGCTAGCGTCTCGGTTAGTCCTCACAGTTTAACGCTCTATCCTCAAATATGAAACGGCTTTCTGAATCCTAAGAACGTATGCATAGTTTTTACATTCTGAACCCAAGTAGTAAAAAAACATGTACACAGTTTGGATGCAATTTTTTAGAATATAAGCAAGTCAAAATCCTGCAGCTTTGTGATATATATATAGGAACTAGCTCCATCACTTGGGGATTTAATAATAGTAACATCTTCAATTTACTCCTCATTTATTTACCATATGATGACCATTAAGTTCGGGTATTACAACTGATAATTACAATGTATTTGAACAGTTTTAGTCCTGGTTCTTGTGGGATATCCATACATCGTATTCAGATCTGAATCGATTTTTCATTTTCGCATCACAAAATTAGGCCACGTTTAGCTCAGTTGTAGAACAGACCACAACCAAACCAAAGAAGGTCAAGATCTAGATTCTACCACTGCGGAGATCCAAACAAACCAGGACAAGGAAGTCTCCAGATACGTTGTAACTATCCACTCTACACCTAAGTTATTGCCATCAGTATAGTAACTTCAGCAGTAATAGTCAATTTGATATGTTATTACATTTGTGCAGCAGGTTGCAATTCGTTGTTAACTGCATATCATTAATGTGCACGTATTGAATCCACTAGTGATGGAGCTAGTGCTTATATATATATATATGTATATCACATAGTTACAAGAATATTTATTAGAAAAGTTGCAACAAAATTCTGCATATATTCTTACATCCTTCATCCAAAAAGTAAAACTCTAAACATCCCAATTCTCAATATCTTCTTCTTTGTCGGAGCTTCTAAAACTTGTGGTACTACTATCCAAAAAACAAAATTTTGTTACATCTTTCGAGATAGAACGTCAAACCATGAGCACTAGTCGAGATATGTTTTATCTTGCAGAGAGAGGTCTCCTCAACTCGGTTAATTTTAAATACCCCAATTCTCAATATCTTCTAGTACGTTGGAGCTTCTAAAATTTGTGGTGCTACTATCCAAAAAACAAAAATTTGCTACATCTTTCAAGACAGGACATCAAACCATGAGCACTAGTCGGGACATATTTTGTCTTGCGGAGAGAGGTCTCCTCGACTCAGTTGTTCAAACATCATTGTTGTAGCTACACATTGTTGCAGTTGTATGTGAATCCTACATATGTCCAAAAGCAATAGATCGTGTTCCTACATATGTCAAGAAGTTATTGCAGTCACTGATGGTATTAAATTTTCATTCGGATTCCAGAACTCAAGGTTAATCGTTGTAATAACTTTATTTCATTTATTTCTTTGTCTGAATGTTGTAAGTTATTGTTGAGTGTGGTACAACAAACAACTTGCACCTACCCATCGAACAATCTCCATTCCATTAGCAAGACAACCAAAAGTATCCTCACTATTATTTGGTACTTTATTCTACATTTAGAAATTTGGAAGGCTTGGAATAAGCCAAATTGAATTGTACTCATCCAAGAGGAAGAACACTAGCCAACCAAGTGAGGTCTATCAAAAAACCAATTTTTGATAGTTGCTGAGCTCAATATGATTAAAAATAGATTTTCTTCTTCTAATATTTTGATGTACGACAACCCACATGTAAATATTCAACACTACACATTGTGTGTTTGAGGACAATCTCACAAAGATGATGACTGAAGTTGGTAAGAATAAAAGGGGTTTTTACAACTTGGAAAGGACAAGGAAATGGCAACTAAAATCTGATCACATTCTTCATCAAGTAAAAAAGGAGTTTGATAAAGGAGATTTTTGTTTTGGCACCACAGTTTGGGTTATCCATTACTTCCTCCCGTAGAACATTTGTTTTTGCTCATTTATTCAAAAATGTTCATTGGTACCTTTCAAATAAATCTTAATTAAAGTCTAAGCCTTTTCTGTATGTATCTTTACAGATAAGTTGGCGTCTTTTCTCTAATCTTACTTCTTGTCACAAAAGCTTTATATATTTCCATCTCTGGCTGCACTAGACTGTGTAATTCCATAATCTAACAGTAAGCTACTCTAGAACGAAGTGCGGAGTCGTTCCAAAAGAATCTATGCACGGCCTACATGAACGAATCGGCATGCCCCTTGCTCTGCCCCTATCCCATGTATATCTGCTGAAAGCTAAACATGAAGTTTCACATGCTATTCCTCAATTTACAAAGATGATTTCCACATCATTTAATAAGCAGGATAAGGTTTTTCACTATGACAATGTCGTAAATTTTGTATGTCATACATCGAACACATGCACAGATTATTGACTATCAAACACCTTATCTCAATTTAACTATATTCTTTCTGCTTTGTTTCTCTGCCCTAGACTGCTTAGTTTTGTTTCATACATTCATATGCATTCTAATTTAGAAGACAAACTTGATCCTTATTATCAAAAATGTGTCTTCATGATTACTCTAATTCCCAGAAGAAGTTAAATTTTTATCATCCTCAAGGATAATTTTGTGTCCATGAATAATCCTTCTGTGAGCATGAACACTTAGAAAGGTTTATTGTGTCATGCTATTGCTTTAAATTTTTAAAAAAGTGAACACATTTACCATAGGGGACATTTGATTCAAATTCTTCACTAAGAATGGTAACGAAAAGTATAGAATGGTAAATTACAATGACAATGGTGATGACATTGTTAGTGGTTTGCTCTAATCTTTCGGTGAGGACTAAAATTATGCCTGGGGGATTTTTTATTTTTTTTTGAAGGGTATAAATTATGCTTGGGGGAAAATGATTATAGAGGGAGAGGTAATTAATCCAAATGAACTAATGAACAACTTATTTTTGAGTCTTACCATGTACCAAGTATATAGAATGTGAATTGATCATCTTTTTTCTCATATACCACTCTAACAATCCCATGTCTATTCATGTTACCAACTTACCATTCATTGAAGAATTTTGAACCAAGCGCCTCCCTAACATCTCATGGTTGCAATTTTTTATCATTATTTAATCAAGTGGACCTCGAAATCAGCAGTCAATGCAGTCAAAGGATCATGATGCATAAATTCTAATATGTAATCATAATCAATAATAATGGAAGAATACACATTCATGTTCTCACCTGCCAAATAATAGAGTGACTACGACGTCCAGCCTCTATCACGTACTCAGCATAGATGAAATCCCAACTACAAGTGTATAAAAACGCCATATGAGAAATAACAAAACATGACTACAAAAATAGATTAACCATACAAAATCATTTTAGGCGGAAAAAGTCATTTATTTATATAACAAAAAAAATAGATCATACTAATGGCCATTAGATGTATAATTCCTTTACATAGATGCCATGAACTCTATACTGTAATTTCATTTTCCTAATTAGCATCAAAGTAATCTAAAATCCTAACAATGAAATGAAACTTCCAATATCAAATGCTCAACAATTAGATATCAACTTCCATGTTTCCACAGTACCTCAAAGTACAGTAAGCAATCTTGATAAATATTGTGTGCAAACCCAAACACATATACCTTCATTGTTATCCATATTATCAGTTAATTCAAATAACTCCAAAGAAATAAGTGTACAAACATTTTGTGTGCAAAATGAGTAATATAATAATTAAAGGAGAATACAAAATATATTGCTAGAAAGTTTATCTATTCGTGTGCATTGGATTCGTATCTTCCGCCTAAGATATTTGACTTAACACATAAAGATAAATGTTAACAAAAAAGATAATGTGGATCCTTCTTAGGCGCTGAAGCATGAAAGTCCTAACTCCACCCAAAAGTTAGCTCAAGATTGGAGGATTGACTCCCACTTAGTACTCATCCACAATTTATTGTGGATTCGATGTGGGGTCGCAACAATCGACCCCCCTTGAGAGTCAGACGTCCATGGATGGCTCACACAAGGGAGCCTTCGCAACAACCCCTGCAGGCTCGTGCGCTTGGTTCCCAATGCCATGCGGCTCTCTCTCCCCAGGTAACGCTCTTTTGTACCACATCCAGCAAATCAAACCAAATTTGTAGGCACTCAAGCATAAAAGCCCTAACTCCACCCAAAAGCTAGCTCAAAAGTGGAGGATTAACTCTCACTTAAGTACCCATCAATAATCTCTTGTGGATTCAATGTGCAATCGTGAAAATCGACCTCTCTTGAGAGTCGAACGACAAAGCAGGTCCATGCAGCTTGGTTCTTGGTGTCGTGCGGCCCTTTCCCCAGGTAGACCACTTTCGTACCACGTTTAGCGACCGGAAGTTCATACCAAATTGTTAGGCACCCAAACTTTGGAAGCCCTAACTCCACCCAAAAGCTAGCTCACGAGTGGATGATTGACTCCCAGCATAAGTACTCATCCACAATTTCTTGTGGATTCGATGTGGGATCGTAACAACTCCTCATCTATCTTTTGCTCTTTTTGCTTATTTTGTTCTTCTCCAGCTTTTTGGGATATATATAGCCATTGGTTACTAGAAGTGTCACAATAAATAAAGTATATTCCTTTTAACGTAAATTGCTTTTCACCTTGGTATTAAAGCTGTATTATGATATACAGAAGGTTATCTTATTACTCGAACTAAGTAATAATTTTTGCTTAAGGTAAAACTAAAGATAATTCTAGAAGAACCAAAAGCTTGAAAGAGAGAGTCTATGAAAATCGTTCCTTGACAATGTATCCATCCAAACAATCATTTCAGTATGATAGCACTACCAACCATACATGCCAAAATGATAAAAGGTGCAAAGTTTGTGTAAAATCCATCTACAACCAAATGTCACACCAATGGAATAATTTTTTTTTTTTTGTATAAAAATTTAACATTTATATTTAATTTGTTGTATTTAATTAATTGAAATAGTCTATATAATTATTATTAAATCAAATGTAACACTAATTTAAATTAAGTATAGATATATTGATTGAAAAATAAAAACTTTTATTTTTTTTAAAAATTCTATTTATATTACATAATTACATTTACTTTTAATATTTGAAATAATGCATGTGATGAACATAATTAAATGCAAATACTTATGAAAATAACATACAAAAATATATCAAATGAAAAAAAAAACATGGCCTTAAATGTAATTATAAAATGAATAAAAGTAATTACGTGATTTGTTAAACAAAATTAAAACCAAAATAAAATATTAGTAATAAAAACCTACGCCAATAATTGCTCCATTTTTGCAACGGGAAATGGTGCCTGCAAAAATCAAATTGAATTTCCTATCGTTCGAGTCACTCCCATCATATGCTTGACAGCCATTTCATCAAAGAGAAAGTTGAAGGTGTAGATTATGCATGTCATGCTACTTCTAAGCAAAGGAGCTATTCTATGGTGGTATATGTAATCATGTAAATACTATTAACAGTTTTGAGAATCACTTTTTCCAAACTACTCCTCGTAGCTTTTGAAAAGAAATTATTCTGCCCCAATTTTTAGAGTTTTCAAACACACCTACAACAAAGAGTCTTGATAGGGGTGTCGAAAAGTATAATGTGTTTAATCCTTTACATCTTTTTATAACAGATATATGAATATCTAGAGTCCTTATCTGTCTTATATTTTTAGTTTTCATCTCCCGTTGTTTCTCTGCCCCCTTTGGGGTCATATACATAGCACTTTTGTATTGTAACTGAAAATCAACAAAGCATGTTTCTTTTATATGTAAAACATATATATAGAACTAAGTATCCATTATCACCTGAAGTTGGTCATACAAACTGCACGAATACCAGCATCTGCTGCTGCTCGGCATGCAATAGGAACAACATCAGATACCTATTAACATTCAGAAAAATAATAAGAAAGGATGTCTTGCCCGTAAAGGGTCCAACTTACAGTAGGTGACATTTTCTTTAAAAATGTCTTGAGAAAATAAAGATGAAGCTATTTTATTTTTATAGTAATTATTAAAAAAAAGGAGAAAAAATTCTAGTGGAGTAGTACCACTAAATTAGCATTGACAGATTTTAGCCATTCAACCTCAGTGGATAAAATAGAAGCTCGTGGCACCACAGCTGTCTGGACATACTGGATTGAATGTGAATAAAAGAGAATCAATGTTCAAGAAGAAAATTGGAAAACATTTGATTCGAACAAAGTAAATTAATGAGCTGCCCGTCTAAAATAAATAATTTTGGCCACCTTTTCTAAGGATGCAAGTCAGTCAATTGTCAATGCATCTGCTTGAACACATCCGCAGTCCAATAGAACCTGTGGACAAACAAAACAATAAGTTATTCTAATCATATTGGCATCCAGTGGCCCAAGCCTAATATTGTAGCCTAGTGATATCATCCAAGCCCATCAACAAATTAGCCTACAACTCTCACCTAAGACATCAATTTTTCCAACAATTTAATGATTTGTATTAGGAAAGCATTCTATACAGTGAACACACAAGACACCTACCACCTATAATATAGTTTAAAGTTTTCGGGCTTTGGAGAACTACGCTATAAAACTAATAAGTCAAGCTGCGATGTAAAAGCTTTCAGTTGACTTTTCCACAGATCAAAACCACAGAATATTCACACACCATAACAAAACAGAACTAAATAGTAACCACAAGACAGGTTTATCCTGTTATCCACATGCAACATATCATTCCATATAGAGTGGCTGGCTCCTACAGATATGAAATTTAGAGATAAGGAATCCATCAGTTTTGCAACAACAAAATATGAGGAACGGTATCACAAGAAATTACTATATAAACCTCTTCTAAGAGTCAGCAAAGTGAAATCAATGATGACTAAATATAACCACACTTTTCAATAGCTTTTCTAACCGACCTTCCGGATGAAGAGCTTAGGTGACTGTATTTCGGTGGTAAAAATGTATTCAGGTGCACCAGTAACCACATAAACTTCATGTCCAGCAAAGATGAGATTGCGAACAACCTGCAGATAAGCAAAATCAAAGGCTTTAATATGAATGAACTCATACTTTGCATGCTTCTAAATTGTGGCTCAAGGTTCACCAGCCCCTACTTAAACAACTTGTTTGATTAGAATTGTGCAGGTCTGATATCAGGATCTTTGTATGGGAAAGAAAAACTAAAGTTGTGCTTGGATCGCAAGATTTGAAATATAATGAATTCAAATCCACCCAAATCCATTAGTTCAAAATGAGAGCATTGGTTTCCAAATCCATATCAATTCAAACAACAACCACTGGATGTGCTACTATGGATTTAATATCCAATCTCAAATCCTTCAATTCAAACGCAAAAAAGAGAAGAGAGAACCTTTAAATGAAAATACACAACATATCATTTAGCAAGTAGCCTTAGTCATTAGATCACATTCAGTCGAATTGCTAATAAACGGCTGCTTTAGCTTTCACACAATAACATTACATAAACTAACATGGAAGCATCATCTGCATAACTTAGATATCTAAAAAATCACATGGACCTCACCTCATACTCTGGAAAGGAATATGGGATTCTTTAATATCCCCATCATATAAAATTAATCAACCCCATTATAATATATTTATGCTCATTAAATCGTCGAGAGGAACTTTTTCAAATGAACACTGATTGCATATACTAAATGCCTGAACTATTCAAGCACACGTGACACTCTAATCGATTTGAGATCATTTGAGCAATTCCTAGAATTCACACTAAGAACTAAAAGGGAAAAAATTGAAAACGAAAAGATCACACTGCACAACCAAAATCCAGAAACCTGAGATATTAGGGGCTAAAATAACAAGAGACTTAAGCTTGTCCTACATAATCAGGATTTTCAAGTATATAGATAATTATTCAAATCAAGAAATTTCAAGAACTCCGATTGGGGTACATTCGATTGAGAAATATGAAAGCAAACCTCCACAACACGAGTGGCGTGGCCAAATCCATGGCCCGAGACATAGAACGCAAAAACAAGAGGAATATTTCCCATTTTTTTCTCCATTGTTGGCTTATTGATCACACGTTAAATGCAGATTTCTCTCCCTCCCTCTCTTTCTGTATATCTCTGTCTTCTCGACCTCTGTAGTCAAACAGCTTTCGGCTTTCCCTCCTCTTTCTATCGCCATCATTTATATGCAGTAAAAGTTCCGTAAAATTAATTTACTTTCTAAAATGATACTCCTTATTTTGGGAAATTATTTTTTTAAGACACTATCTTATAACTGTTTGCAAAAACAGAACATTATCTTTACGGGCTTGCAATTTTAGGCCACTTTCTTTTAAATTTTGCAAATTTATGCCAATTAATGCTAATTTCGGGCCAAATCTCACATGAGCATCATTAATTGGCCTAAATTTGCAAAACTTAAAAGAAAGTGGCCTAAAATTGCAAGCCCGTAAAGATAATGTCCTCTTTTTACAAACAGTTATAAGATACTGTCCTAAAAAAATAATTTTCCCAAAATTGATGGGTAATACTTATAATTTGCATTGAATTGGATTATTATTATTATTATTATTATTATTATTATTATACCCAAATGGCTAAAATATTGTTGTGTAAATCTTTCAGTTATATATATAGTGTACTTTATAAATTAATAGTGATTTACCCGTGGGATGCATTGTATTATAAATTTTTAAATATTTTGTGAATATAAATTAAATTTATTTTACCTATCTATCAATTAATTTTATTAATTTTGTTACTACTATTTTTCATTTATTCGATCAAAATATTATAATATATATATGTGATTGTATTATAATTATTTAATTCATCATATTTTTCTTATTTATGTAAAAGAACTCATGAGATGAGTCTAAAATTTATTAGAACTAATATAATCTAAATAAAAAGGATTTTAATTTCAATCATATAATTAAAGTTAATAAACAAAATCTTAAAAACAATAAAATAGATATGCTAGCCCAATTTTTTTTTTTGTATGTGCAATATTTTATATGTTAAACTGAAAATATTTAGAGGACAATTAATTTGATATATATTGTATTGAAATATATTTAAAATTAAAAATTTTAAAAGAAAATTATAAGAATTGGTACAAATTTTAAAAAAAAAAAAAACTCGTCCTCTTCACAAAGAAAATGTATTTCACCTCCAATAAATATAAAATTTCTCTTGGCTTTCAGTTATATATATATAATGTATGTATTTGCATCATTTTCATTGTGTTGTACAATACTATCTCCCTTTCGAACGGTTATGTTCATCATATGTTCAACAAAAGAATTTACATGAATAAATCTCATAATATAAAATTTATATTACAAAATGTGTTTATTGATATTATTAATTGTATTTATTGATAGTATATAAATATTAATATTAATTTGATAGCATATAAATATTAATATTAAAAAGTGGACATTATCTTTACGGGCTTGCAATTTTAGGCCACTTTCTTTTAAGTTTTGCAAATTTAGGTCAATTAATGTTAATCATGTGAGATTTGGCCCGAAATTAGCATTAATTGGCCTAAATTTGCAAAACTTAAAAGAAAGTGGTCTAAAATTGCAAGTCCGTAAAGATAATGTCCTCTTTTTGCAAACAGTTATAAGATAGTGTCCTAAAAAAATAATTTTCCCCCTTATTTTAATATGTCGCAACCTTTTTCTCACACATTAAGAAAATAATGTAGTAATTATTATACTCCCTCCCATAACAATTTGTACACTTTTCTTATTCGGACGTCCCACACAAATTTGCACACTACTAAAAAAGAAAATATTAATTTACGTGCACACTCATAAACATATACACATATTTACCCATATGTCATTATTTTATATATAAAAGTGATTATATTTTTGTAAGCCCAATAAGTTGTCATACTTTTGAATTTGGTCCATACGTTTCACTCTTTTTGAAATTGGTCCTACCTTTTAAAAAAAATTGTTTTTAGTTCTTTTACCTGTTACAGCAGGTTATTTGCCACTTGGAATTTTAATTTTATTTTGTATTTATTTTTTGGAAATCAACTGTATTATTTTATATTTTTTATTTTTAACAGGTCGGGCTAATTATATTTGGGTTGGGTTTATGAAATCGAGTCAGGCTTATGAGTAGGTTCAGAACACAATAAAAAAAAAACACCATAAGGCCAACTCCAGTAGTTAGCTCTACTCTAGAATCAGTTCAGCACTACTCTATTATAGAATCAGCACCAAATCTCCAGCAGTTTGCACTACTTTTATATTAAAACAGAATATTTCTTTAGATTCTTTATATTTTAATAAATTTACTTTTATTATTATTCTATAATTATCAATAATTAATTTTTTAAATATTGATCAGGGATATATTAACTTACTTCATTTATTTAAATTGATAAAATTCTAGAAAATAAAAAAAATGAAAAAAAATAATATTCATAAAATTAAAATTTAAAAATTCATTAATAATATTACAATAAAATGTAAATTATAATGATAAATATAATTCTTATTTATTTTTAATTAAATGAGATACACAAATAATTACATTTTAAATATTGAGTAAACCGTATTACGTAAAGTGTCAAATATCTTATTGATTCTTGTCCTAATGAAATAATATTAATTTATATTAAAATTACAATTAAAAAAAACAAAATAGTGCAGCAATTTGCTACGCTATTTGTAGCGCGCATATATAATAAAATAGTGTAAGATTTTATTGTAGCGCAAAATTAATTTGACAGCTGAAGCTCTAACAAATCTAATTTCATCCCATGAACCCTAAGCATGACGATGAGATGATAGGAAATTAGATCGATCGCAGCAAGAGGAAATCATTCCAAAAAATGTCGATTTTTTCGTGGGATGAAATTTGATTTGTTAGGGTGTTTTTTTTATTGTGTTCTAAACCTACTCATAAGCCCGACCCGATTTCATAAGCCCAACCCGAATATAATTAGCCTGACCTGTTAAAAATTAAAAATATAAATAATACAGTTGGCTTCCAAAAAATAAATACAAAATAAAATTAAATTTCCACGTGGCAAATAACCTGCTGTAACAGGTAAAAGAACTAAAAACAAAAAAAAAATTAAAAGGTAGGACCAATTTCAAAAAGAGTGAAACGTATGAACCAAATTCAAAAGTATGACAACTTATTGGGCTTACAAAAATATAATCCTTGTATAAAATACATTTTCCTTAAAAAAATATGTCGTCCCGTAGGATGCAAATTCCTACGGGACGGAGAGAGTACTTACAAAAATTAATAAAATACATTTATTATTTACTACCTCCGTCCACGAGAAATACGCTTAAATATTTGCATGTTGTTTAATGCAATATATCAATTGGTATTACGAGATATTGTGAGGTCTGATATGAATATCTTTCCAAAGATATTCTTTTTAATCATATCAGATCTCACAATATCCCGTAATATCTTCCGACATATTGCATTAAACCACGTTCAAATATTTAATCATATTTTTCGTGAAAAGAGGGAGTATTATTTAACTTCGAACTCATATACTCTATTTTTTCTTAACTATATACTTTGTCCCTTATAAAAATTAAGTTGGGTAGAGAGTAATATTTATTTATTTCTAATCTAGGTCATTTTAAAAAAAAATTATTAATTTTGATAGGATGATAAGATAATGATTTTAAAAAAATCTCTATATAATTTAGTGATTTTATTATATTATATTAATAATTTTTTCAAATTATAAAAATACCTTGAATAATTTAATAAAATAAAAATCAAAACAATTATTATATGAAAATAGTTCATACTTACTCCGTCTCAAAACTATTTTCATAGTAATTTTGGGCATGCAAACCAAGAAAAAGTGAATATGTGATAAAATAAAAAAATGTATTTTATTGACTTTTGTAAGTGTGAAATATTTTCCTTTTAGGTATGTGAAAGTAGAATTGGAACGTGCAAATAAAAAAAGTGTGAAAGTACTTTTGGGACGGATGGAGTATAAGTTTATTATGAAATAGTTTTAAAGTATCAAATATTTAATTAGGAGTACAAAAAATCTCATCAGAAATATCAAAATTTTGGAACAATGGTATTATATTAAAATTATTATAAATTTTATTGAGCTCAACTTTTTATAATTTCGATTATATTTTCAATAGAAAATGTAGGAAAAGTTTTTGAAGTGAATTTGTAGTAAAATTTATTTTCTTAGACTACCTTATAATAAAGGTAAAAACTTGTATGAACCCGAGTTCACCGTGAACTCAGATTATCAATTATCACTGTCATATATACACACTATCACTGTTATATATATTCATTATCACTGTCATGTGTATACATTATCACTATCTAAATATCAAGTATATTTTTATAACAGTGATAGTATATATAAATAACAGTGATACGAGATACTTACTCCATAGTAAATACCTCCCATATTTATTCATATTTTTGTTTCCACCTGAATATGCATGTCATGACATCAGTGTTCAACTACGCCATTAATACACATTAATTATAGGGTTAATTCTATATAAATACACCACATTTTACTCAACTTTCAATTTAATCCTGAGCTTCACGATTATTGTAAAAAATTCCAACCTTTTAAAAAGTTTCAATTCGATACACATTTTTTTTTGCTAGCAATTGATGACGTGTCTCGACGGAGCGTGTGAAATGTTGTCACGCTGGCGTACACGTGTGAAATACTTTTTTGGTTAATTCTATATAAATACACCACCTTTTACTCAACTTTCTATTTAATACTGAGTTCACGATTATTATAAAAAATCCCAACCTTTTAAAGAGTTTCAATTCAATTTTCCGGCCAGCAGCTGATGACTTGTCTCGCCGGAGCGCGTGAAATGTTGTCACATTGGCGTACACGTGTGAAATTACTTTTTTAAATTTTATTTTTTTTCCACATCATATATCAAAATTTTATATTAAAAAATATTTTTTGAAAGAGAAATACTGTGGAAAAAAACGTTTTCCACTATATTCCAGAGAGACTTGAAAAAACTGTGTTAATGGTACCGAATATCACCACTTAATTCTATATAAATACCCCACCTTTTATTGTTTTGATATTTGGTACCATTAACACAGTTTTTTCAAGTCCCTCTTGAATATAGTGGAAAATGTTTTTTTCCATAGTATTTCTCATTCAAAAGAGTATTTCACATGTGTACGCCAGTGTGACAACATTTCACACGCTCCGGCGAGACACGTCATCAGTTGCTAGCTGGAAAAAAAATGTGTATCGAATTGAAACTTTTAAAAGGTTGAGATTTTTTACAATAATCGTAAAACTCAGAATTAAATTAAAAATTGTGTAAAAGGTGGTGTATTTATATAGAATTAACCCTTAATTATTGTTAAAAAATGTCTAGAGAGAGAAAGTGTGTGAGGGGTGAGCTAGTGTGGGTAGAACGTAGAAAACCCTTTGCCGAGAGTCAACTGGTGAGGCAGAAATTTCAACCCAAACAATCTTCATGGATAGGTAATACAAAGGTTATTGTCGAGAATGGCCGAGCAAAATTTTGGGAGGATGCCCTCTTCTGGGAAAGATGTAAAGCGGGGAGAGGAGAAAAAACTGTGTCATTCCTTTTCAAGAATTTCCCTTTGGATGTTTCCTTAGAATGTCTCCGTGAGAAATTTAGGGAAATTGGGCATGTAGTGGACATCTTTTGCCCAAGCAAAGGAGATAAGGAAGGGAAAGGTTTTGGCTTTGTAAGATACCCAGCGAGGTATGAGGAGAATAGACTGCTGGAGAATTTGAATAATTTATGGATCGGGAGTTATAAGTTAAGAGTTTTCAAACCGCGGTACGAGAGGGATGTCTCAGGAAGAAAGCCAGAGAACCAGAAGGCGTTTGATGCAAAACATGGAGTGAGAGTTCCAAACAAATCTTAATGCTGAGGTAGTCTCGATGGTTAAGGAAAAACCAAAGGAATTTACAACACAGAGTACAGATAGTACTCTGCAATTTCAAACTTCTGAAAAGGAGAAGGAATGGCTAAAAGATGGGCAAATTGGTCTGCTTAAAAAAGTATTTACATGGGAGATAAATGGAGAGGAAATCCTTAGTGAATGCGGGCAATATCTTAATTTGAGGTATATGGGAGATAATGTTATTTTTCTGAATAGTATTGGGAGGAATAACACAGAAGACTTGAAACGAGATCTGAATGAATGGTGCGAGCACTGGTTCGAATGGGTTAGACCATGGAAAATGACGGATGTTTGCCATAAGCGAACCGTTTGGACAAGATGGATCGGAATTCCCCTGCATGCATGGTCTAATAGATTTTTCGAATCTTTAAGCAGTTTGATTGGGTCCCTAGTTAAATTAGATGATAGTACTGCAGGCAAACAGAGATTTGATTATGCAAGGCTTCTTGTTTCGGTGGGATATTTGCAGGACATAAACCAAGTTTTTAAAATCCAAATTGATGGTCGTATTTTCCAAGTGAAAGTCACGGAGGAATTCGATTGGGCCCAGGAGTCAGATTGCAGTGGAACATCTTTGGGTGATGAGGATGAAGACTCGTTATGGTCAGAAGGTATAAGGAAATCTCTAATCTCAGGTCCAGCATCTGCAACAATTCGTGGGGGAGAGGATTCGTCATCGATACAATCAGTGACATACGAAAAGGTGGTGGACGGGGGAAATCATAACATTCTTCTGGGTAATGACGAAACATTAATGAGAAAAGCGAATACCGAAAAATTGGGAAACTTAATCGAGGAAAATATAATTAAAAATCCTCTGGGGTCCATGATTCATCAAGAGAATACTATTGACTCATTTGGTTCGTAAGATAAAAATATCTATCCGTCGAAAATATGCATATTTTCAACGGATAGATACTTTTATCTTACGAACCAAATGAGCCTAGTGTGGGGGTTGTTTTCCGAAAATTTTGCGGCTGTGAGGGAGTTTGATTATGCAGAAAATTATAACATAGAAGATATGGGTAGTGGTAGGTCCCACTTATTATTTAGTGAGAACAAGCAAATGGAAAATATTGGGCCAAATGATTCAATTGGGCCTGATATAAGTGATGTGGCATTTGGCGGAAGAAATTCCATTGAAAAAAAACAGATGAGGCCCAGTAAGGAACTGTTGTACCAACCTAGGAGGGAGGAAGAAAATGAAAGTAGGCAGCAGAACTTTTTGGAGCAAAATCAAAATCAGAGAAACCCAATCCTTAATACAGGAGGAGTAAAAGGAGCCGGGGGAAGAAACAAAAGAGGCAGTCGAGGAAGGAAAAGGGGAAAGACAGGAAAGCAGTAGTGGAATCTTGGAATGCATTCGTCAGTGAAATGGAATCAGATGAGGACACGAATTTGTGTGAAAATACATGGAATGAAGATGAAGGAGGCGCAATTAAAACTTGGAATCTGGGAAGAAAGTTGGGGCTTTTGGCAACATCTTCTGAGGAAATTACGGTGCAAAAAATTAGAGAATTGGAAGCAGTGGAAAAGGAAAAGGCCGAATTAGAAAAGGAGTTGACAGGAAGAAATAGATGAAGATGCTCTCATACAATGTGAGAGGCCTGGGGAGTACAGTGAAGAAAAATGAGATAAGAGAAATGATAATGAAGCATAAATTGAATTTTGTTGTATCCAAGAAACAAAATTAGAAATCATCACGGAGTGGATGTGCAAGCCATTGTGGAGACGTGGGAATTTTGGCTGGGCGTATAGGGAATCTGAAGGAAGATATGGCGGAATTCTTTCCATCTGGGATCCCCAGGTATTTTCGGTAACAAGTTCTTGGCACATGAGTGGTGCATTGATAGTAAACGGGGTGTGGGGAACAGATCGAATTGAATGTTGTATTATAAATATTTACTCTCCATGTCTATTGGCTGAAAAGGAAGATCTGTGGGATAGATTATCAATTGTTATTAATCAAAATTCTGGCGCTTGTCTGTGTATCATTGGAGATTTTAATGCTGTCCGTTTGGCTTCAGAGAGGGCAGGTAAAGATTCGGCTTCAAGTAATAGAGAAATGTCTGGGTTTGATTGCTTCATTAGAAATGATGGGCTGCTAGACCTTCCCCTCCATGGAAGAAGCTTCACGTGGTACAGACCGAAAGGTAGATGCAAGAGTCGTCTTGATAGGGCGTTAGTGAACAACCTGTGGCTGAACAGATGGCCAAATATTTTCTTAAAAGGGTTGGAACGATCTACATCCGATCATTGTCCAATTGTTCTCGGTATCAAGGTGTCTGATTGGGGGCCAAAACCATTTTGTAGCCTCAATGCTTGGCTACATCATCCAGAGTTCAGGGACTTCATAAAAAATAAATGGGATAGTTACTCAGTTGAAGGATGGGGTAGTTTTGTGGTGAAAGAAAAATTAAAACTCCTGAAGGAAGATTTAAAGATATGGAACCAAGAGGTGTTCGGGAGTTTGGACGTCAATATTGAGAGACTGAAGAAAGAGATTCTTAAGCTGGATTTGATAGATGATACGCTTGGGTTGGAGGACGACGAGATCATGCGGAGGAATGCAGCCATGGCTGCGCTATTCACCAATCTTAAATGGAAGAACAGTTTACTAGCTCAGAAATCTAGGAATAAATGGCTGAAAGAAGGTGATATTAACTCCAAAATGTTTCACAATTTCATAAACAGCAGAAGGAAAAGAAATGAATTAGTGGGCATGAACATTGATGGGGTGTGGATGGAGGAGGTGAAAGAAATTAAAGAAGGAGTTCACAGGTTCTTCAAGAAACATTTCCAAAAAGAAGCATTCATGCGTCCCGTTGTAGAACAGAATTTCACGAGAAAATGCAATTCGGAGCTCGACAATGAATTTCTTATATCTCCGTTTCTCGAAGAAGAAGTGAAAGAGGCTCTTTGGGCGTGCGACTCGTTGAAGAGTCCTGGGCCGGACGGGTTTAATTTTGGACTATTAAAGGAACTTTGGGGATCTTTGAAATCTGATTTTATGAGGTTGATGGCGGAATTTCACCATTCCGGCAAGCTGGTTAGGGGAATTAATCCATCTTTTATTGTTCTTTTACCAAAAAAAGAAGTGGCATCTGGCCTCGGGGATTACAGGCCAATCTCTTTGATAGGTGGAGTGTACAAAATTATCTCCAAAGTTTTGGTAAAAAGGTTAAGGTGCGTTCTGGATTCAATAATTTTGGAGAATCAAAGTGCGTTTGTTGGGGGAAGACAGATCCTGGATAGCATTGTGATTCTAAATGAGGCAATTGATGAAGCTAAAAAGAAGAAGATTGAGAGAATTTTTTTTAAAATTGATTTTGCGAAGGCGTATGACTCGGTGGAGTGGTCTTTTCTGGAGTTGATGATGGAGCGTTTCAACTTTCATAAAAAATGGAGGGGGTGGATAATGGAGTGTGTAACGACAGCAACTGCATCTATTCTTATCAATGGAAGTCCGACAGAAATGTTTCACTTGGAGAGAGGACTTCGACAGGGAGATCCGTTGTCACCTTTTCTCTTCTTAATTGTGGCTGAAGGTTTAAGCATCCTGATGAATAAAGCAACAGAGGTAGGAGAGTTTAAGGCTGCAGAGATTGGTAAAGACAAAGTGCAAGTCCACATCTTCAATTTGCCGATGACACAATCTTTATGGGTACTGCAAATGTTGAGAATGCACATACAAATAAGAGTCCACCAACCCATATCAACAGGCTCACGTCTCTGAATCAGCAACGACGAGAAGACCTCACCGTCAGAGTTAAGACGACGACGTCCCAAGAACGATGATATCAAATGACAAGGTAATTCGACAACGTACAAGGCCAAGAGACCTCGTCTAACAGAAAAGGACTTCAGCAGGGGAAGGACACGCACTTGCTCAAGTTGCCACTACCTGAAACAGCAGCCCATTTCAGGAGCACTACGGTCCTTGTCCTACGCGTCACCAATGTATTGGGTCCGGGATTGTCCAAAGGACAGATCCCTTACAAATGTAGTATAGGTTAACGTCCAACGTACAAATGATGTGGACCATTGGGGACGATGTCCCTCAGTTCATTGTAAACCTATAAATAGGGCTTCAAAGGCCTTAAATAAAGGATCCACAACTTCAAGTCCAAGTCACACATAAACTTGACAAATCCTAAGTTATTTACTGCTTTCTTGTATTTTCTTCTAAGTGCTTCACAGTTCATAGATAAAATCATAAAATAGTTGATTTGGTTCACCTTCAACCACATAATAGCTCTAATCCTTAATCCACTATAGAACCACTATCAACAGTATACAGAAATTAAACTGATAGAGAATGGTTGTTTCATGATCAAATGCTTATATATCAATTTTATTTTTGGGGTAACAAGTGAAAAAAGTAAGAGAAAACACAACCTGATCAAATATAAAATCCGACATCAGAAAGTGCACTATTCAATCTCATAATTTTGTAACTTCAGTTGTGCCAACCAAATAGACTCTACATATGAATAAACATACATATATGTAAATGCATACCTTGACAACATTTAGGCAAAGAAACTTAAACAATAGGAAGGAAATTGAAAAAGATAATTCACAATTAAGCACTAGTTCAAATTTCAATAGATAATTACAGTTCATGAATGAAACTTCACTCACATAACTAAATCATTAAGCCTTTCTCCACTAGTTATTTTCTCTGTTCAAGGGAAAAATATTCCAAAATTCTACCACAAATTATTATGAGAAGCAATAAAAATGTTCGCAGCATAGGTACCCTAAGAAATCTGGTTTGTTGAAATATTTCAAGGATAAATTATTACCATATCCTTTTATTTGATTTTTTTATCAAAAAATATATGAAAACCACAAGCAACACACATTTAGCATAAAGTTAAAAAAGAAATAGCTTGATATCAGAAATTATGGTTCAAAACTTTAAAACAACTTCAAAACAAGGGACCTGGAGCCCTTAAATAACAAAAGCATGACAGAGTTAAAGTCCAGATATCGTTGGAGCACAACTTGAGATGGTTCAAGTTCTTGAGCAGAACTTCAAAACAAGGGAGCCTAAGCCCTTAAATAACAAAAACATAACAGAGTATAAGTCCAGATATCATCAGAGCTATTCACCTATTTTCATAAAGTTAGTATCATTGCGTGTCCTAAACTTTGCTGATTTCAACTCTTGTACCACAATATATTCCGAAAGGAAAACATTGATCATATAAAATTAAGCATTCGACCCATTCTTTAACAATGAAAATAGATCAAAATTAACCAATTTATATTTTTGAATCTGCAAACATGTTGTTCAAATATTCATATTTACTCAACTGGAAAAAACTAAAAAATAAAAAAATGAAACAGCACCCTCACATGGAAAACCACTACTGTCAGACATAGTTTCTCTTCTCAAAGATAAAGGTAAGATGTTTTTTCTTAGCTAAATTGTTTAGAGTCTCTTTGCATCCAGTAGTATGTCAAGCCATAAGGACACTATCACAGTAAAAATATATATCTTTTCGGTATTCAGTTACACTAATCCAACAAAATGCAGAATGTTATACAATTTCCCAAACTAGACATTGGACTGGAGAAATATAACACTTTGTTACTAGAGTAAACAACGAATCAAATGTGAAATTTTCCTATTTTTCCAAAAATTATATAACAATAATAATTAGTAAAAGTAAAGAGAGCTCAGATAATCTAAAAATTCTATACTCATGACTAGTCTCTTCAGAAAAGAAAGCAGGTGAGACAACATTCAAGTGAAATCCATGTCATAAATTTATACATACATATAATATTCAAATGATTAGATGAGAACCAAATACATGCGACACACATAATTTATACAACTGAGAGAAAAAAAATTAATCAATTAAGAAACAAAGAATTATGATAACATTATAGAACTGTGATCATATAAGGAAAAACAAATCAAATAATACTAAATTGAATTTTCATAGATATGAATAGAAAGGGGAAGTGAGACAATTACAGATCTGAGAACTAGATAAATCTGAGCCGGCAATTAGCAACAAATCCACGAGAAACTCGACGTTCAAATTCTAGGGAGAGAGAGAGAATCTTCTACTGGAGAAACTAGAGAGAGAAAAGAGAGTGAATGACCGAGAGAGAGAGAGAGAGAGTCTTCAACCGGAGAAACTAGAGAGAGAAGAGAGTGAACGACCGAGCGAGCGAGAGAGAGAGAGAGAGAGAGAAGAGATTGACAGAGAGAGAGATGATTATATTGCATATACCGGACTATTCTGCCATTCCATCAGCGGGTTGTTGCAGGTCAAAATTGGAATATCAAAGAAGGTTGGATCTACAGCTTTTGTCGCGCTGTAAAATACTAGGGTTCGAGAACTACTCAAGAATTGATTCAAAAATATAAAATAAAATTTGACATCAAGTCAAATTTAATCTAGCTTGAGGTTGAGTTCAATAATGACTCGATATATCGTGAATCTTATCAAACTTAGCATATTCAACAAATTCACTCATTAATATAGATATATTAAGTATCAAGTAAATCCTTATTGAGCACTTCTTATTGTAATAAAACCATTTTAAAAATAATTATGAGTATTTAAGGTGAGTTTTGAGCAATGTTCTAAAAGTCGCTAGTCGGTCGGACCACTAGAGATTAGCGACTAGAGTGACTAGTTGAAAGTATCTAAATGATAAATATAATTAATTATTTAATAAATTAATAATATATAATACATAAAATAATAAACAAATTAACATCACCACCTTTCAACATTAACATCATAATTTGAAAATCAAAAGATGACACATATTAGTCCAAATTTCATACTTTTTAAGTTCTACATAACAATTAAAGAGGTTCTAAAAAATGACAACACAATATTAAAAACCTTTAAGCTAGAATGGTCTAGTCGGCGGCTAGACGACCTAGTCAGCCTAAAAAGAAGAAACGGGCCTAATTGGGAATGGCCTAATCGCCACCTAGTCGGCTCTATGCGCCGACTACTACTCCAAACATTTTTTTTTTTCGTATAAATTGGGTCGGCCAAAGGCCGACTTGAACGATTTTAGAACACTGGCTTTAAGTTTGTCGGGTCTATAATATAGTCAATCTTGAGATCAAACGAAATAAGCTACACCTATAGTTTGAGGCACGCTCATTGCTCAAACTTCGAATCTTTTTGGTCGAGTTTAATCTCACGGTGAATAATGTTCAAGTCTAAAAATAAATTAGTTATACATCTAAGCAAGTTAATAAATAATTCAGTTTCGCCTTTTCTTATCTTCTTCCCGCCCTAGGAGTAGCACAAAAAGAGGGATTAGCATTATTGACCCAATGATAAACCACTAAGACCATTAATTAATATTTTATGTGGTTTGTTTGTCAAATAAAAAAAAAACATACTCCCTCTGTCCAAATAGAACCTTCCCATTTTTCCGTTTTGGTTTGTTCCTATACATGCTTCACATTCTATTTTTGGTAAAAATTATTCCTTACTTTCTGTTCTACACTTCATTCTTATTTACACCAAACACAACTCACTTCCTACAATTATGGTTTGCTACTTTTTCTCTCTTTTTATCACATCACTATTGAATTCCAGGTAGTTCCAAGAACCGACAGTTAGAACTGACACATCAAGATTTTGAAGCTACCTATTGTTAAAGCAACTATGAGAGAGTAAGAAGAACCTTATTCATTGAGATGGCAGAGAGCTAGTAGAATCAACCACAGAGCATGGTACTTTCAATTGTTATTGCTTCTCATTGTAGTTTGATCAACATATATTCTCCTTATTTGAATTTAACTTCTCAGCAAGTCCTTTAATCTGATGTCATGCAAAAGGGAAACACCATCAGGATAACATATAATAAAATACAAAGAACAACCTATTTCTGAGCTGATCAAATCAGAGATCTTGCCCCTCGTTTTTGTTGAAAGAGTGAGTTATCATGCTTCCTGGGTATTGAAACTAGTTTTTCTGAGCTGATACAAAAACTAGCAGTTTGTGTAGAGCATAAAGGCATCATTGAAGTTTCTGAACCTAAATGGCAGAAACAAATAGCAACAGTTATGGCTGCGATAAATAGCATTAAGTTAATGCTCCTCCAAAAGCAAATTAAATAAACACGTGTTGCTCAGATGAGGCCACATTAATTATCAACTTAGAAATATAGTTTAGCATATACTCAATTTTAAACAATATAAATGACAATGAAAAGCAATGGCACAAATAAGTTGGTATCAATAATCAAAGAAATGATGATAAAAAAATGCAATTGTAGATAACGTAGAATAGAAACAGAACCAATTTGAAAAGCACAATGTCAAGATAATGTTATTTTATCAAGTACTATACTATTGTTTTTGTTGACCTTAATCAACAATAAATTTACGAAGACACGGCTGAAAGAAACTTACCATGTTGTTTTGCAGCCTCTGGGAAAAGAACAGCAGCATGGCCAGTAATTATCGATTAGCAATGTATTGACCAAGCTGAAATTACTTCATTAGAAAGAGAAGCACATTACATGAATGACTTGAGCAGACATCGTAATTTTATTAGTTAACTGCTTCCTATCTCTTCTTCTTTCCTCAAGTCCAATGTATACTGAAATCTTCGCAAAACATTCAGGACGAGCGCAGCTTGCTGAAACAACAAATCTAGAGCATTTACATAGCAGTCTGAAGAAACCCAACAACTCAAAGAAAGAGGAAGATTATCAAGATCCAATACATATAAGAGTGATGGAAGTTGTTAAAGCAAAGTACAGATAGCAACAACTAATGAAGTTCATAAACACCCATAAATAAAGAGAAAATTGAAGCCAACCGAATAAATCAATCACAGAAGCTTTTGGGTTGACCATTTGTAACCTTAACACTCTTCACCTATTTTATTCTACATAAGTATTGTATATGGAAACATTTGGAAACAATCAAATCATTATTTAAGGAGAACAAAAGAATGAAACTGCTGCAACCAGTCTTCAAAGATGAAATGCTACCCGGACTGGCAAAGTGGCAACTGAAAATGAAGAGCAAGAAGTGACTGCCGCTTACAAACTTGTTAATAATCTCATTGAAAATCAAGTTGAATGATTTTCTCCTTTAATCACCTTTATCGTAAACAAACAATTGAGCCATTAAATTTTTGAAAGAGGTTTGACAACTCCATTTCTAGCTTACACATAATCACTTTGAAGTGATGGAGCTAATAAGGTCATGCCACTGACTTATTGCATTATTTTAACTCTTAAGGCGATATGACCAATTATATCTCATTAAACTATGGAAGAAATTTTTAAAAATGAAGATATTTGAGATGACAATTTCATGAAGACAATGTGAAGATACCTAAAAAAAGCATGCTGACCAAACTCAAATTTATTCAAACCGTTCCAATATATTCAACAAAATTTTAAGCAGAATCTTCGAGGATAATTATCTCACAACAAGGAGTGGAAAGCACTTTTGAATTTGTCTCCCAATATAAACATAATCATGGTGAAACATTAATGTGGTTGCTAACTTGAACTAATATACGTATATAACTACCTTAACACCATTCTTTCTCGACTTCTTCCCAGGCCCACACAACAAAAGAAGGAAATAAATTTGTGAAAATTAATTTCTTAATTTGAAAATCTATCTTCTACTTGATGAAAGAATTCCAGATACGCATAATGATACATCGAAATGCATATGCTCAAAAGTAGAAGTCTCGATCAAAAGGCGCAACCATGTAATGCTTATTCGGGCATCGAATCATGCCGCACTCGCAACCTATTAATTAGGATGTATCACAATCAAGCAGAACCTCATAAAATTTAGTTATTGACACAAACAAAACTCAAATCAATACTTTGGCCAGAAACAGAAACCTAACATGTTTTATTATCTAATTAAAACAAAACCATTGCTGGGCGTGATCCTTGCCGCGAAACGATGGAATTTGACCACGCTGGAACCCAGATCGCGCCGATTTTGCGTGAACGCCAAAGATGCTGGGCGTCGATTCAATCGCATCGCTGGAACCCGTGAGGATGGCCGCACAGAAGCGCCTAACGCTACGGTATCTGGCATCGGTTGTGGGCGGTGTGGTACTCCTCCTGCTCCAGGCCAAATTTGGGAACGACGGGGCCAGCTATGGCGGAGGGCAGGCCGGTACGAAAGGGTGGCGCTTCCTCGGGCGGTGCCCCGGCGTTGGGTGAATTATCATTGCCGTCGCGGAGAGGATCATCGCGGCGGCGCCGACGATTAGGAGAAAGTGATGCCCTCTAAAATTACAGCATGGTGGCTGTGCCGTCCCTAAGCCGGCGTCTGTGAGAGAGCCGTGAGGATTTTAATCCGTAATGTGAACTCTTCTTTTTCATCCTCGAACGAATGCGTCGTTTGAGATGGCAGGACGATGATTCTCGATGAACTGGGATGAAGGACGATTTTCATCCCTCTCCTTCCTTAATCACCGTTTCAATTAATGGGCCATATGGTTTGACGGGCAAAAAGAAGAAGTATCACATGGGCCAAAGTAATTTAAATTGTGCTCCTGAGTACTTCACCCATTTATATTTTCTTTTCTCCACCAATAATTGTCTTAGTTAATTTTTACCATTGTATTAATTAATTCTTTTGTTAATTCACCCCCACCCTTTCAAAGAAAAAAAATGTGCGCCCTAACCCACAACGAGAGAACCCACCTGCGCCGAACGGACGAACCTCGCGTCGTGCCGCCTCCGAACGGACGAACCTCGCCTCGCTCCGCCGCCGGCGAAGCCTTGTCGTGAAGCCTCGGGAGAACCCATTTTGAATGTGGGTTTCTTGATTTGAATGTGGTTTCCTTGAATTTTCGACTATGGTCTACCGAATTTGTGGATATGTTCGACCGATTTTGTCGAACAAGAAGCAGATTTTGTTCGATTCAAGAATTCAAGGAATGGGGGTTTTCGTTTTTGTCAAACATATATTCGATCAATGCAAACCGAATATAGACCAAAATTTCGAAAAAAAATGCATCGAACAACCAGGTTTACAAAAAATGAATCCGAACAAGTATATTTTCGATTTTTTTTAAAAGTAGTCATATTTTCGAAATATTTTTCCGAAAAGTAGTCTTATTTTCAAATTTTTTTTCCGAAAAGTAGTCTTATTTTCGAAATTTCTTTCCGAAAAGTAGTTTTAGTATTTTCGACATAAATATTCGAAAATTTAGTATTTTTTCGGAAAAGTTTTTCGAACATCTACACAAAGTTCGAACTTTTTTTTCGAAAATTGGGTGATTTTTCCAAGGACCAGATCTGAACACGTACATTCGAAAATTAAGAAAAAAAATGACGCGAAATGATTTAGGACTACATTTATTCAATTCTACAATATATATAACACTCAAAACACCCCAATATGATACAAAACTAGCAAATATATCAAAATGAAAACATAAATCCTCACATCAACAAATGATTTCATAAATAAAAAAATAACCTAAAATTTCGAACATCTTCATTAATCACCATGTTGAAAACACAAGATTTATCCTAATGTGTTAGATGAAGAACATGTTCGAAATTGTTCAATGAAGATTTTAGGGTTTTGTTCGAAATTGTTCAATGAAGATTTTAAGGGTTTGTTCGAAAAAAAAATTTGTGTGGGGAGGGGGCGAACTGATCTGATTATGAATTAATTAATTACTCATAAAGGGTATATTTGTCCTATTAGATTTAATTTACAAATTGTTGGTCCCGAAACGAGTATAATCAGTGTATGGGGGGGAATACACTGATGTTAGATTTTTCTGAAAGACTCAGAAAAATGCTCTTACACTCTCAGTCAGGAAGATCCTGAAGTTACTCAGTAAACTGAAGGTCCACAGGGGCAGCAGAGACAGTTCAGTAGTGAGTCAGATAAGCTGAGTGTGAGTGAAGTGCTCAGAAGCTCAGTAGAGATAACAAACCTACTGACTGCTCAGAAGCAAGTCAGTTGGACTACTATCTCAGTGAGCTAGAGTACGTGCGGAAAGTGAGCCCTTAGTTTCTACTCGTTTTAGTTTCTGAAAATGTTTTCTCTGAGTTTGCTTAGTAAACTGGTGGTTAAGGCTGAGTGCACAGTATTAAGATTCAGGATGATTGATTCAGTCCTGAATATAAGAACAATGCCGAATGTTCAGTTTAGTATGATGACAGTTATGATCCTGAACAAGAATGTAAATCAGCACACAAGGGTCTTTTTAACGTGGTTCGGAGATAACCAACTCGTACGTCCACGACCTGATTTAACAGGAAGCTACCCTCAAAACCCTGAGGATAGGTACTTGGGTTTTACGTGGCAAAGGACACGAATAGCCAACTTCCTCTCTTAGGAACTGACCCCTGGGCGTTTTACAAGTCCCAGTCCTTCTAACCAACCAATCTCACACCCTGAGTGGTTTGGTATTCTTGGTTTCCAACTAAGATAGCTCTAGCAATACAAAACAATGCTAAATATTAGAGCTACCGATCTAAGAAAATACAGAGTGAATCCTACTACAACACTAGGGAAATTTAATTGCAGAGTGTTGTTCAAAGTATGCTTTGAGTGCTTGGATTCTTGAGAGCTTTCGCTTGGAAATTTCCTGTTAGCCTTGAATGGGTGCAAGGCTCTCCATATTTATAGGCAAGATTCAAAATAGATCCGTTGAAGGAGATCTAACCAAATCTTTCCTATTTTAGGGTGGTTGCAGGTTAGATGTACTGTTGACCTAATCACCATGCTTAATCTGACAATTTTGTCCCGCCGCCTGCAACTCTGAGAAGCATTAAATGCCGCATTAAATGCTACGTAGACTCCGTACATGCGTGTCGAAAGATCATTGGCTTTCCGTTCAAACGACTAGTTAACCTTCTGTCATTTGTCCTTCCTCGTACATTCAGTACTCTGAGTCTCTTGTTAATAACTCAGCCTGAACGTTTGTCTTTATCGGAGTCTTGCTGACATTCAATTTGTCTCTTTGTCCCATAGCATAAATAACCTTTTTGCTTTGAACTTACATGATTCAGGTAAACTGAACCAATGCCTAAGTCAGGTCTTATGTGCATTCAGCACAGCCTGATAGGTTATTCACCCCAGTATGTGTAACCTTTTTGCTTTGGATTTACATGATTCAGGTAAACTGAACCAATGCTTAAGTCAGGTCTTATGTGCATCCAGCACAGCCTGATAGGTTACACTTACTCTTCACTAACTAAGTTCTGTCCTGAGTATGCTTAGTGTACTCAGTAGAAACATCAGTCAATGGCGTTTCGGATTGTGTGCAGGACGGATCATCAGGCTTCGTTCTTCAGCTTCAGTTCAGGCAATCTTCAGCAAGACTGACTCTAACTTCTTCAGTATGGATTGCACTTCAGACTTCAGTAGATTGGGTCGACTTCAATATTCTTTAGTCTTCAGCACGTTCCTCCTGAACTGAATTCCTAACCTAACTATCCTGAACTAGACAAACCTGAACAACTGTACTTAGGCAAATTCATCAGGGGTTTTGGGATCTAATCAAAATACTCAGATTGTCCCAACAATTTCCCCCTTTTTGATGATGCCAAAACCCTTAAGCAAATTCCTATTCATCTATACAATCAACTGACCTAGTCAGTGAAATAAGTTCAGTACCTTTTGACAAACTAGGCACTTAGTGTATAAGATGAAAACAAGGAATGGGTTAGTACAGTTCTTGATAAGGATACATAAAAGTAAGTTCAGGAGTCAACAAGAAGTTGTACTCAGGAAAATAAATAACTTCATTGATTGATATAAGCATTACAATTATCCTGAAGCTATTACAATTTCCTGAACAACTAACTCCTGGTATAATCTTCATCCTTATTCCAAGCAGCTTGAGGAATTTCATACATCTCCAGGACTCAGTTCAGGACCTGCTTCATCTTGTTCCGATCACCAACTGCACCGGCAACACGTCCTACTCTGATGACTTCTTCAGAAATTGCTTTCCGGTCCAGTTGCTTGGAGTTTCTGAAGAGTGGGGGAGGATACTTGATGAATTCCGGAGGAGCGATCTCTACACCTTCAGTGTCAGCATATCTGTTAATTTCAGTCAAGAGATCCGGATGCTCCTGTGCCATCCAGTGATGGAGTATGACGTCTTTATCTTCAGTTTGATCGTCCCATAACCCCACCACATAGAATAGATAGGCCCACCTATTCCGGATCGGAATCCATACCTCCAACATCTCAATCGGAATGAAATCCTC
>JAPKLY010000906.1:0-37648 GCA_026898435.1 Prunella vulgaris
CTTCCTTCTTTTCACTCTACTAATCATAAGGACAAGAGAGTTCCAAAAAGGAAGGAAAATGGCTTAAAGTGTGGTTAGCCAAAGGAAAGGTCTATATGCACAAAATGGTAAACAATGGATTGTAATATAAATGGTAGGCTCAAAGGGCAAAGTGACTCAATGTAGATCAAAGAAATGTCTCAAATCATATCTTGTGAAATCAATGTCTACTGTAGCCTCAAACAAGACCAAAGCCAAGTTCTAGAGTATAATGCACATGTGTGGAACTCAAATCAAATAATATATCATCCATTCAAGATTGAAACGGGCATAAATGGCTCAAAACCTCACGTGTATAGGATGATCATGACTCATATCATATCAAACATGCTCAAATCATCAAAGTCTCAAGCATCATAAAATCCATAGCAAACTAGACAAGACTTGAATCAAGAGATAAATCCACTACATCTAACCTGAGCTTTCAACTCATCCACACAATCATAAACATATCTAATGCCACACTACTCTAAACTAACAACATAATGGCAATCACAACAATCAAAACAAGTCATCAATATAAGCATATGGTCTAAAACATCATAGGAACACCAAGAATCAACATAAGCATAGCATTGCAATGAGATTTACGAAATGAACACACCTTGATTAGGGTTATAATTGCATATTTTTGCATCCATTTCTCTATGGTTTTGATGTGCTTATGTTCATATTTGACCCTAATTTGGTATAAATTGTGCTATTAACCATTTTGTGGCAAGAAAATGTGTTTTGTAGTGAAAACGAGCAAAAACTGGCAAAAGATGAGCAAGTTTGTAAAAGTTCAGAAAATGTGAGTTGATCCAATGGAGGAAAATGATATACCATGTCGAAGAGTTCGAAGAGAGGGTTGCAACGCAAGAAGAATCGAGTCAATCGGAGCTATAGAACTCAAGATATGAAGAAAACAAGAAGTCGAGGATCGACCAAGCCTGGCTCGAGCGACCACAAGCCCAGACTCGTGCGACCACAAGCTCACACTCGTGCGAGGAGGCTCTGGTTCATGTGAGGTTGTGTCACACGAGTGATCACATGAGCTGGACTCGTGCGGCGACTGTGTACACTCGTGTGATACCCCGGACAGGCCTAATTTTGAGGGTTGTTTCGTCTTTTCGCGCATTTAATGAAGGGCAATTTGGACCAAACACTGTGGGCACTATAAATACTTCAAGGATCAGATTTCCAATTATTAGATCATCATTATTCCAAGTTCTTAGATTAGTTTAGAGAGAGAATTAGGTAGTTACTTAGTGGGTTCTTAGTTAGATTCAATCTTCTTTCTTCCATAACTTTTGATCCGTCCGTCGGATTTTAGATCCGTTTATTCCTACATACTCGTAGTGATTAGAGCTTTATTCCTGTGGTTCAATTTTGTATTTTGAGCTTTGGATTAAGACTTAGCAAATTGGAGGTTTGTAGCTTGTATTTCAATTCATCCACTTATGGTAAGATTTCCTTTAATTCTCTTGTATTAGTTAATATTCATGATGTTTACATTGTTCATTGTTGATTTTCATTTCTAATTAGCCATGGGCTAATATCCTTGTTGCATGGTTGTATGAATACTATGGTGAATTTAGTTCTTGTTAATCCTATGCATGAATTAGTGATCTTGTTGAATTAGTTCTCTTAATAATGACTTGTATGAATGTTTGGTATGTTTAATTGGAATGTATGGCTTATATGGTTAGCAATGAAATGAGAATTGAGCTATAAGAACTTTATGCATGCCAAGTGTTTGATATATTGCTAGTAGACCAATGAGAATTGTATATTAGCCTAAGACCTCTTAATTAGAGTATTGGGAGTTGTAGAGAGATCTAGACATCCAATAGAGCTTACCTTGTGTTGTAGAGAGATCTAGACATTAGTTGGCTTGACTAAGACACCAAGAGACCTTTTGCATTCTAGGATGGATAGGATTCTAGAGGAACCATAGTAGGATTACTTCCATGTACACTTCACACTTGCTCACTTTTTGAGGTGATAGTTAGGATTTACTATTCTTGCTTGATTAGTAGATAGAATTCATGATTGTTTTCTTGTTTTCCTAGCTATCCATCTTTGTGAACATTCAATACTAGCTTGATATCGCATTGTTTCCCTGTGTTCGATATTTAACTTGGTTAACTTGCCGTGACAACAACGACCATGTTCACTTGCGTGGAAATCATACACGATTTTGGCAAACACACCTCCCAAACTTTTTTGGACCAAGGGTCTAAAAAGTTTGGCAAAGAGTGAAGAAAAGATCATGCAATGCTCAAGTTAAAGCAAATACTCAACACATCATCATGAAAGGTGTCACACCCTAAAATTCTATGCATTTCAAATCAGCGGAAGTCTTGATTTTAAATAAATAATTTAATAAAACATTCTTAGGAACGTGAACCCTTTTTACTTGGAAATAAATTCTTTTCTTTGAAACTCCTTTTGAACCAAAATCAGAGTAATAATTTTAAATAAATAAAATCATACATTCAATTTAAATAACTCATTCAATACATCCATGGAAATCACAAAAATATCATAACAATTATTCATAACATATTTCAATAATATTCACTTAGCACATTCCTAGAAATCACACAAGTAACATATAACATGTCTCAATATTATTCACATGTGAATTAAACTTATTCTAACATCATTCAAGGCATAAGTCATCAATTAAATCATGCAATAATACTTAAATAATTCTGGTACAGCAGTTGAAACATATAACTTTCGAAAACAGCTAGGGTGCACTAATCAAAATCGAATGTGTATAAAAACAGTCTACTAACTAATACCAAATCCATTTTCTCTAATACTATCATCTATCCAAACCATTTAAGACCTATAACTACTCAATTAAATCATATTAATCATAATATAAATACTTGCCATGAAAATCGCTTTTTAAAACACATGAAAAGCTCGTAAAACATAGTTAAAGGACTAATTTTGAGCTGTAACTTTAAAACGTTTTTGCTCCAGATTTTATGACCAAAATACTTAATATTTTATGGCTAATAAACTGCTAAAATTTCGAAAAATAAGCTGGGCATAAATTCAGTATTTTGAAAACAAGAATTTTGAGGACTAGAAACACATGAAGGACTAAAACTGAAACCTCGACTTCTACTAAGTAAAAACTCATGAAAATTGGTCAACATGCATTATAAATCATGACAAACATTCTGGTAAAAATCCATAATTTTTTTGGAGTTATAAAACTAAACTTATCGAACATGCAAACTAAGGACAATAACTAATACTTTAAGAACAATTAAACACATAAATTCAACACTTAACCATGCACAATATTTCCGTCCATCAGCTGCTAATTAATAAAATAATTCATCAAATTTACTCCTAAAACTCATGCAATTTAACACATAATCATAATAATAATACCTCATGAAAATCATAATAAAAATCCCATAATTCATCAAACCATAATAAATCCTAAATCAAACATCTGCGTGTCCATGCACTCAACGAAATAAAATATGCAACGTCTAGTCTTGTGGCAAAAATAAAGTGCCGAGAATCATGAACAAAATACTTGCAACTTGATAAAATAAAAGCCTACTTGGTTTATTAATAAAAATCTTCATCCTTTAACTTCTTTAACTCGCATCACATCCACCTTCCTCCGCATCGCCAATCTCGTCATCTTACTCTTGAAAATCTAAAAATATAGTTCGGTGAAGGGGTGAGCAATTATAAAATAATCACTCTGTGGGGATAGTTTAGTTCGAAGTCTAAATATAATGGACATGTAAACGTGAAAACATACCAATCGTTCTTAATCCTTGATACGACTTAAGCGTATCCCTCTTTGATACTACATAAGAGTATCCCTCTTTGATACCACATAAGGATATCCCTCTTTGATACTACATAAGAGTATCCCTCTTTGACACCACATAAGAGCATCCCTCTTTAGTACTACTTAAGAGTACTCATCTTTGACACCACATAAGGGCATCCCTCTTTAACACATAAACACATCAAACATAGTATTTAAACCCCCACCTTTTCTTATATTGAAAATATAGAAGTGTTGTACGTTGGCTTGACTAATCCTTGTGCTATGAACCTCACCAAAATCTGCCCTCCTTCTACTTCTACAAGCTGCTGAAAACTGGTCCTCTAACTTCAATACATGGCCGAATTTTGGTGCTAGGTGGCTGCCGATTTTTTCTTCGGTGTCTAAGTGTATTGGGGCTTGATCAATACATATTTATAGAGTTGGAAAAAGTGTGTAGGGTTGGGGAAAGAGGGCTGGACGAAATTATGAAGAAAAGGCAAGAAAATTGGCCCAATATCTTGGTGTATCTCTATTTCCATACTTGGCAACTTATTTCCTTATTTAAAAGATCCTTACTAACTCTTTATTCTTATGATACTTAACCTTCAAGCATATACTATTCTCTTGCATAAGAATATGACTTATATCCACAAATAAAGATTCTAGAAATCCTTGTCTTAATACTAAAGCTTAACAACTTAAAGGACTAAACCTTAAACACACACAAAACTCACGCCTAAAATAATAATTAAAGGACTAGAAAGCTGCTGCCTATGCGGGGTGTTACAAAAGGAAAAGGAAACAATCCCAAAACAAGCAAACAATTAGGAAAAGGAAGCAAGCAATAAAGCATAAGTAAGAAAGGAGTGTAGAAAACACACCAATGGAAGGAAGTGAAGAGTAGAAATGTAGAGCTTGAGTTCCTAGAATTTTCCTCTCCTCTTCATGTGTTTTGGAAGAGTGTGTGTGCAAGAATGTGGTGTAAAATATGTGTGTTTGTGTGTGGAGTATGGTGTACAATGGTGTAGGAAGAAGATGTGGTCAAAACACAAAAAATGGACAAGAAAACTCACCTCAGGGCTGCCGCTCGATCACGTCCCCAGAGCCTGGTCGGACGGCTGAAGACGGCCGCTCGGACGTGAGCTATTCCTACCGATCTAGCGCCTATTTTTTGCCCGAGTCGAAGCGATTTACTCGATCGCCCGTAGACCGGTGCTCGATCGCCTGTTGTGAACCGCTCGATCGGAGTAATTTTTCCATAATTCTAAATTTAATTTTTCTACCATTTCAAACAATTTTTAACCACCAGAAACATCATTAATCAATATCAATTAGCCCATATGAAGAATGATCACACCCCCCCAAACTTTTTCGGATTGTAAATCCTAAAAGTTTGGAAAAGAATGATGAATAATGCAACAGCTAAGTACTTAAGCACATATCCAAATATAATCATACACAACACGCTCAAATACCAATCCTACCATGTCAATATAAACTCCCCCAAACTATCAATTAAGCACAACTAAAAATCAAGAGTGAAAATAGCACAACTTACTTCCAAATCCAAAATCAAGTCAAACACACAAACAAAACTTTCTAAACTACAAATTTAAACAAGTAAACAAGAATTTTTGGATGTGTTGCCTCCCATCTAGCGCTTGGATTTAACGTCCCCTAGCCGGACGAATCCAACGTTAGCTAAATGGCCAAGGATATATTTCGTTCTCGCCATCATACATCAATATTATAGCAACATGATCAAGGAAACAAGTAGGATTTCTACCCCAAACACCTACTTTCCTTTTCAATTTATATTTGTAAGCACAAAGATTTTTCTCTTCATTCCTTCTCAACCATATCCACCCCCATTTCTTACTATCAAACATTTTCAAGAGGATTTGTAATTCAATCTTATTATCAATTATATCAAGAGGCAAGACAAATTCACAATAAACAACATTATTAGTTAAATCACAAGTAGAAGAGTGTAAGAGTTTTGAAATGCTCTGTAATGCCCAGCATAATTGGATTCAAGTTATAGTTTATAGTCGTCATTTGAGGTTTTAAGGTTAAGTTGCGCATAGGATTAAATATTGTACTTTAGTTCTTTATGTTTTTCATGAGCCTTAAGTATTAATTTTCTGATGATTTGATCGTTTGGGAATTAAGATTAAGTTCTAGATAATTCATTTTGGGCTTTAGTATGTGAATTAAAAGTTAGAGAGCCATATTAAGATATGATCCAATTAAGTATTTAATAAAGGATTAAGAGGATTTGATTTGATTGGTTATTAAGTGTTATAATCCAAATTTGATTGAGAAAATTAGGATCTATTAAGTACCAATTTATTAAGGGTATAAAAGTAATTTAGTGAGTTGTTATTTACAGATAAGAATGAATTTATATGAGATCTCGATTAGATTTTATATGATGAAGTTTTAGATCAAGAAAATATTCAAGGTTTAGATTTCTAAGAGATTATTATCGGAATCATTTTTATCAAATATTTGGACTTTAAGCGATGGAATAATGTTAGGACTTTAAGGTATCACTCTCAAGGGATAAAGGTGCATGTTGCAAAGTTAGGAGTATTATTATTTATGGACAAGAGTGATATTATAAGTATCTAGAATATATTTAATTAAGGATTAATTCAATTACTAAGTTAGTCCACTAGAAGAAGTAGTCGGTCACCTTGTGAAGAGTGTCGTTTGTGCCTACATTTTTAGAGAGTTAGTTAAGCTTGAGTTTTATTCTATTTTCTTTCTTAATATTAGTTGTCCCAATTAGTATTATTTGTACTAGGTTCGAAATTATTTTAGAGTAAGGAAGAGTAGTATTATTGTTGAGGTTATAGTATTAATCCACTAAGATTATTATTTTCCTTAAGTATTATTTCATTAAGGGTATGTTAGTAATTGAGGAATTAATTGTAGGGATTTGACTTTATGAGGTTTTGACCAAGAATAGGATTAAATAATACTTGGGATAGTATTAGTATTATTTTCCAAAAATATGGTGTAATTTTCGAAATTAAGAGAGTATAAGACTTGGATTTCTAGTATCTTTATTTATGGAAATAAGTCATATTTTCTTATGCAAGAAAAATTCATGCTTGAAGGTTAAGTATCAAAAGAATAAAGAGTTAGTAAGGATTTGTTAAATAAGGAAATAAGTTGCTAAGTATGGAAATAGAGATACAACAAGATATTGGGCCAATTTCTTGCCCTTTTTCCTCCAATTTCGTCCAAACCCTTTGTAGGAACCTTACAAGACTTTTAGTCCTTATAAATAGATGATCAAGGATCACTTCATAACCCTAGAACACCCCAAAATTCATCAGCCCCTATAGCCACACAAAAATCAAGACTTTCATGAAGATATAGGACCAGATTTTGGGCAGCAACTTTGGCTAGAGAGATAGCAAGTTTCGGCAGCCACACTTAGAGGAAGAGAAGTAGGATTTCAAGCAAGGATTTAGCAAGCCAACGTACAACACATCTCTAATTTTCTAGACAAGCAAAGGTGGGGATTTAAACTGTGAAAAGTGGTATTTATGGTTCGATCTTTAAATATTTTGTTGATGTGTTTATTTGTTTATATGCTAAAGAGGGATACTCTTATGTAGTATCAAAGACTAGATACGTTAATGCCGTATCAACAAGATTAGATACATTAATGCCGTATCAACAAGATTAGATACGTTAATGCCGTATCAACAAGATTAGATACGTTAATGCCGTATCAACAAGATTAGATACGTTAATGCCGTATCAACAAGATTAGATATGTTAATTCTGTATCAACGAGATTAGATACGTTAATGCCGTATCACATATTAAGAAAGATTGGTATGTTTACATGTTTTCATGTCCTTTATATTTATATTTCGAACTAACTATCACCACGGAGTGATTATTTTATAATTACTCACCCCTTCACCGAATAATATTTTCAGATTATCTTGGGTAAGGCTACGAGATCGGCAAGGCGGGGGAGGGCGGATGTGATGCGAGAAAAGAGAAGATAAAGGACGAAGTTTTAATAATTCAAGTAGGATTTATTTTATGTTAGCAAGTTTCTTAAGAAATTGGTGCTTATTTGTTTTTCCTCAAGTTGGGATGTTTGCATGATTATTTCGTTTGAGTGCATGGACACGTAGATGTTTGATTTAGGATTTCTATGGTTTGATGAATCATGGGACTTTTATTATGGATTTTTATGAGGTATTATGTTATTATGATTATGTGTTAAATTGCATGAATGTTAGGATTAAGTTGATGAATATTTTTATGAAGATATAGGCTGCTTGACGAATTTTATTGAGTGTGATTATGTGTTGAATTTATGTGATTAATTGCCCTAAAGAATTAGTTATTGTTCTTAGATTTGCATACTCGATAAGTCAAGATTTATAACACAAAAAATTATGAAATTTTACCAGCTTTATTGCCATGAAGTATTATGCATGTTGACCAATTATCGTGAATTTTTACCTAGTAGAAGTCGAGGAATTGATTTTAGTCCATTATGTGATTCTAGTCCTTAAATTCCTTGTTTTAAAAAATATCAATTTCATGCCCAGCCTATTTTCGAAATTACGGCAGTTTATTGGTCATTAAATATTGAGTATAATTGGTCTTCAAACCTGGAGAAAATACGATTTCAAATTCCAGATTTATTTTAGTCCATTAACTTTATTTTACGAGCTTTTTATGCGTTTCTAAAAGGGATTTTCGTGGAAACTTTTTATAATATGTTTAGTATGATTTATTTGAGTATTTAGAGGTCTTAGATGGTTTGGAAAGATAATAGTATTAGAGAAAATGGATTTGGTATTAGTTAGTGGACTGTTTTCATACACACCCTGTTTTGATGAGTACACCCTGACTATTTTCGAGATATTCCTGCAGCTGCTGTTCCACGAAATTTATATGTGATATTATATGATTTAATTGATGTCCTTTAGGTTATATGATATTAGAATAAGTTAGTTTCACATGTGAATTATGTTAATTATATTTGAAGTGATATTTTATGATTTCTATGATTGTTTTGAATGAGCCAAGTATTTTGAAGTTATGATTTATTTATTGGAATTATATTACTCTGATTTAGTTCAAAAAGGTTTTTAAAAGAAAAGAAATTTTATTCGAAGCATGTTAGTTCACGTCCTAAAACATATTTTCCAAATTATTAATTATAAGTTAGACTTCCGCTGTTTATGAAAATTGGGGCGTGACATGCTCATTTCATCCTTAAGCTCATCTTCTACTTCATTTTGTTATTCTTCTCCATTTACGCTCATGTCCCATAGTGGACATTCATCTTCCTCTTCTTATTCATTCTCCTCTCCTCCTCTTGCATCATCTACTTCCTTATCCTCTTCTTCTTTTTCTTTCACCTCTTCCTTCTCTTCTTCAAGATTCCTATCAAGGCATACACAATGAGTAGGATACTCTATATCATCATAACGAGGAATAATATCATAATCAATGATATTGTAAAAAGGATTAGTAAAACTCTTAAGATTTGAGGTATCTTGAGCATGAGCAAATTTGATCTCTTGAAAATCATCTTTATCTTCTTTGATCTCACTTAGGATTTCTCCTTTGCTACCATCAATATCCAAATCAAATTGATCATAAAGATCCTTGTACTCATCATGCTCATCCTCATCTTCATCATGCTCTTCAGTTTCATTAATTTTTTCTTTTTCCTCTTCCTTTTCACACTCTTCTCTTTCTTCTTCTTCTAGTTCATCCTTCTCTTCTTCTTGCTTCCTAATCAATGTAGCATTAGGAAATTTATATGAAATATCATTATTAATAATAGGAATCTCATAGTCAATGTAAGCATGAGAAGGTTCAATAGACAATTGAATTCCAATACAATCTAGAATAGAAAGAGATTTAGTCTTCTCATGATGATGATTTTCTTCATTTTCCACATGCCCTTCTTCCACCATACTTTCCACTTGCACTTCAACTTCATCATTACCCCCATCTTCCTCCTCACACATCTCATTGGCTTGAATGCTCAATTGCTCCATTTGAAGCTCTAAGCTCTTGATTTGATGACTTCGAGACATGAACATTTCATCAAACTTCTTGTTTGTCCTCTCAAAGCACCTTTTACCTTCCATTCTCATTTCTTCCAATTGCTTGAGAATTTGAGCTAGAGCCTCATCTACATAACTAGGAGGAGTTTCTTTTTTATGGCAAGGCATAGGAATGGGTGGCGGGTAGGAATATGGATCTTCATAAGAGTAGGAATCTTGGTATGAATATAAATTGGTAGGATAAGGATAAGATCCTTCTTGTGGAGGTGGTGGTTGATATGGGTAAGGTCGATATTTATATTAATTAGGAGGATATGTGTCTTATGGGAAATACGAGCAATGGTTGTATTTGCCCATCTTCAATCAAGTGCACTCCTACAAAAATAATCAAGTATCAACACTCACCAATAATAGTCGAAGAAAAACAAAGAAACAAATAAAGAAAATCAAAGTAAACATCAATACAAGCCTAACAAAGTAATCGTTTCCCCGGCAACGGCGCCAAAAACTTGTTTGCCAAAATCGTGTATGATTTCCACGCAAGTGTACGTGGTCGTTGTTGTCGTGGCAAGTTAACCAAGTTAAATATGGAACACAGGGAAACGATGCGATATAAATGTTCACAAATGTGGATAGCTAGGAAAGCAAGAAAATGATCTTGGTTTCTATCTAATAATCAACAAGAATTTGTAAAAGTTAACTATAACCTCAAGGAAGTGAGAAAAAGTGGTGTGAGTGCATGGATGTAATCCTACTATGGTTCCTTTAGTGTCCTATCCATCATATCATGCAAAAGGTCTCTTGGTGTCTTAGTCAAGCCAACTAGTGTCTAAATCTCTCTACAACACAAGGTAAGGGCGCTATTGGATGTCTAGATCTCTCTACAACTTCCAACACTCCAATTAAGAGGTCTAGGCTAATATGCAATTCTCATTGGTCATACAATCAATATATCGAACACTTGGCATGCATAAAGTTCTTATAGCTCAATTCTCATTTCATTGCTAAAACATATAAGCCATACAATCCAATTTTACATCCCAAGCATTCATACAAGTCATTAATAAGAGAACTAATCCATCAAGATCACTAATTCATGCATAAGATTAACAAGAGACTAAAATCACCATAGTATTAATACAACCATGCAACAAGGATATTAGCCCATGGCTAATTGGAATTGGAAATCTATATTTAACATTCTAAACAACATGATTATTAACTGTAACAAGAGAATTAAAGGAAAACTTACCATAAGTGGAAGAAATTGAATACAATTTACAAACCTCCAAAGTGCTAACTCTTGATCCAAAGATTGAAAATGTAAATTGAACTGTAGAATCGTAGCTAAGAACGAGACTAATCTAATGGAACAAACGGATGAACAATCCAATGGTTGGATCAAAAGTTATGGTAGAAAAAAGTATGAGAAAATCTAATAACCCACTAAGTAACTACCTAATTCTCTCTCTAAACTAATCTAAGAACTAACTAATGAATAGTGATGAAAGATGGCTTTGAGAATCTGATCCTTGAGTATTTATAGTGCCCAAAATGCTTAGTCCAAAGTGCCCTTCATTAAACGCGCGAAAATACGAAAATAGCCCTGAAAATCTGAATTTTAACACTGCTGCCGACCACAAGCATAGGTGCTACCGACCTTGATCGAGCGCCTGGTCGTGCGCTTTGCAATCCTGCCGAACTCAAGCTAGTTGGCTGTCGATCACCCTCGGCAGCTTGGTCGCGCAAGATGCAAAGCTGCCGAGCTCCAACTTACTCGCTGTCGTTCGCGGTCGCGCCTTCACTCGCACGGGCCTTGAGCTGCCACCTTAGGCAACAACCGCGCGACTTTAATGGACATCCTGCCGACTTGCTTGTATGTGCTTCAGGTGACGCTCGACTACAAATTTTAGACTTTTCTCGACTTTGTTTCTTCCTTATTTTGCTCGTTTTCACCTATAATCACAACTTTCTAGCAAAAAAAAAAGGGTTAAATGCACAAAGTATATCATTTTATGGTCAAATATGAACATGAGCACATCAAAACCATATAGAAATAGATGCAAAAAGTTGCAATTATGACCCTAATCAATAATGCTCATCTTATAGAAGGAAAACATGCCAAGAAGAGGAGAGCACCTTCTAGGAAGGAATTCAGATCGAAGAAAGAGGAAGAAGCTTTTAATGATTATGAATTGATGATGATGCTCAAATATATTGAGGAAGATGAGAAGAATCAGAAGCTGGTATCTCAAGAAATTTACAACACTAGACCTGATAGTTTTGATGAAGATGAAGCAGATACTAAACACTGAAGAAGATAAAGCACTCAAGATGATGAAGACCTTAATTAGATTAGACAATTAATTTTTTTAGTTTTTAGTCTATGTATATTTGTAAGTTATATCTTAAACTCTTTTATTTATGTAGCTCTATCTTTTGTTATGCTGTTTAATGCTTTGTTTTATCTTTGTGTTGTTTGCATATCATATGTTATGTTATTTAGTAATATCTCATTGCTATTGCATATTTAATTTATGTACTGCATAATGTGGTTTGCCAACATCAAAATAGGGGGAAATTGTTAGTACATTGTTTGATTAGATTTTGATGTGTGCAAAACATAATTTTTGTTACATGGTTACTTATATTATTTGTAAGTTTGGGAAGCTAAAGAATTTACAGTATAAAAGGAAAGTCCACAGCTGTAATATTGTTCCTACAGTAGGAATCAAATTTACGGAATTGAAGCTATAAAGTTCAAAGAAGTATACAGCTGAGTAGACCGTTTGAAGAATAAAGTAAAAGTTTAACGAAAAGAAGGATTATCAAGACCCTTATAACTCAATTTAGTGAAGCAATTAAGCACTAACTAAAGAATACTTAAGGAAGACTTTATCATGAAAATTTGGAAGTTTAATAGAGATTAAATTCGAAGACAAAACCAGAATTCTGAAGATAAAGACAAATAGTACAACCAGTACTATTCTGTGTGAAGGAGGAGGGCCACCTCACACATGTGGAATTTATAGAGAGAAGGATGAGCCTTATCCAGAATTAAAATTTGAATTTCTAACGGGTAAGACACACCTCTTCCACTATAAATAGAGGAAGAATTCAGAGGCAACAACAACAACCTGAGCAAGCAAGCATTCACTCTGAGCAAGTCTACAACCAACAAATATTCTGAGAGCATATCTGTTTCATTCTTTGTGATTCATAGGATAGTTGGTTAGGATTTGTTAGAAAGAATCACACCTTTGTTGTTGTTCCATCACACTACTTCTTACTGTACTCTACATAGTGTAGCTATATCTCTTTTTGAGGTTTTATACTTTGAAACTCTATGTGAGTTTGTATTCTATGTTAATAGGTTAGAAGTATTCTCTTACTTAGAATAGAAATCTTAGTGAATCTAGTTCTGAGGGGGAATTACTTGTATTGATCTTTGTGATCACATCTTAGTGAATTTGGCACCTGAGTGGTGTAACAGTGGATGCAAGTGGTCTTATTCATAGACTCTGTACCACTATAAACCTGGTGTTTATTTACTGTTTTATTTATTGGAATATTTATAATACATTAACTTAAGTGAATAAAGAAATCAAACACATACCTTTCCTTTGAGATGACAAACAACTTTGTGCACACATTAATGCCTCAATTGTCGTCAGGTGAAGTCTATTACGATGGGAGCTAATCAACCTACCACTTAAGCTAAAAACTTATTCTGAACCAACGGTAGAGATGGGAATTGCTAAAATATCTTTTGCAATCCGACTTAAAATTGGATACTTACCCTTATTAGACTTCCACCATTGTAACGCATTAAAATCTACTTCCCTAGGTATGGTACCCTTCTCCAAATATAGATCTAATTCGATCTCATAGGCTTTCTTTTCTTTCTAGATGTAGACTCATCAAAACCACCTAGTTTTCTCAAACCACGTGAAGGTTCATTAGCCACACTTGAATCACTCTTCTCAATGGCTCCATCTTGATTATCTCTTTCACATTGTTCAATTAACACACGACACGCAACAAGAATTTATTCCACCTCAAAATTAAAGTCATTCACATAAATTTTTACAAAGTAGTACTCCAACAAATCAAATTTATACCTAGGATCGAGAATGGTGGCCACTCTCATAATTCCATACACATGCAACCAATATTTATCAAACTTTTATATCATATTTTCAACCATTTTTTCAATGATATCAACACCAAAGAACACTCCAATTAATTAAGGCCAACTTGATCTCACAAATATTTGGAAAGCACAAATTTTAAGTAAGATATTTACTGCCAGAAAATAGTTCAGTAGCTTCATAAAATAATATGAGCTTACCAAAAATAATTTTGGTCATCCTCCATTCATCTTCACTAGGACAGCATTTGTACTTTGTATCACAAAACTTCAAGCATAAAAAACATTTTTGTGGTCCATGGCTGTCTATAGAAACATATATGTTGTAACGCCCCGCATAGGCAGCAACTTTTAGTCCTTTATTTATTTGTTTTAGGCGTGAGTTTGAGTGTGAGCAAGGTTTAGTCCTTTAAGTTGCTAAGCTTTAGTATTTCTTAATTAATTGCTTAGTATTAGTTGTCCCAATTAGTATTAATTGGACTCTTAGTTTAGTGTTAAGTTCGAATATTATTAGAGTAAGAGAGAATAATATTATTTTTGAGGTTATAGTATTAGTCCTCTAAGAATAGTATTTCCTTAAGTATTAATTCATTAAGGGCATGTTAGTAATTGAGGAATTAAATTTAGGGATTTGACTTTATGAGAATTTGACCAAGAATAGGATTAAATAATACTTGGGATAGTATTAGTAATATTTTCGAAAATAAGGAGTCTTAGACCTTAAGCAATTTTCGAAAAATTAGGAGGTATTAAGACAAGGATTTCTAGTAACTTTATTTATGGAAATAAGTCATATTCTTATGCAAGAGGATAGTACATGCTTGAAGGTTACGTATCATAAGAATAAAGAGTTAGTAAGGATCTTTTAAATAAGGAAATAAGTTGCCAAGTATGGAAATAGAGATACAACAAGATATTGGGCCAATTTTCTTTCCCCTCTTGCAAGTTTTCGGCCAAGGCCTTATGCAGCCCCAAACCCTACTTTTCCAACTCTATGAATATGAATTGATCAAGTCCCAAAGACCCTTAGACACTCAAAAATCAGCAGCTACCCAAAGCACCAAAATTCTCCAACTTGATGACGTTCTAGGACCAATTTCGGCAGCAGCTTATAGGCATTAAGAGGGCAGTTTGTTCGAGAGTTTCATAGCAAGCATTAGTCAAGCCTACGTACAAAACTTCTTTATTTTCAAGACAAGAAAAGTTGGGGGTTTAAATGGTGAAAAGTGGTAACTATAGTTTGACTTTTAAATATTTAGTTTGATGCAATTATGTGTTTATGTGCTAATATGAATGGATGGTCAGCTCTACCATCAATCTATGAATGGACAATCAGCTATATTGTCAAATGAATGTTAAGGATGATCAGCTATATCATCAATGAATGGATACGAAAGTCGTATCATATGTTAAGAAAGAAGGGTATGTTTACATGTTATTGTGTCCTTTATATTTAGACTTCGAACTAACTATCTCCACGGAGTGATTATTTTATAATTGCTCACCCCTTCACCGAATAATATTTTCAGATTTTCAAGAGTAAAGGTGACGAGATTGGCGATGCGGAGGAAGGTGGATGTGATGCGAGTTAAAGAAGAAGTTAATGGATGAAGTTTAATTAATAAATTCCAAGTAGGTTTTTATTTGAGTTGCAAGTATTTTTAATATGTTTTCGGCACTTTATGTTTTGCCACAAGACTAGACATTTGCATGTTTTACTTCGTTGAGTGCATGAACACTTAGATGCTTGATTTAGAATTTGTTATGGTTTGAAGACTTTTGGGATTTTATTATGGATTTTTATGAGGTATTATTATTATTATGATTATGTGTTAATTTGCATGAGTTTTTAAGAGATAAGTTGATGAATTTAGTTTAATAATACGGCAGCTGATGATTCGAATTTTATATGCATGATTAAGTGATGAACTTATGTGTTTAATTGTTCTTAAGAAAATTAGTTATTGTCCTTAGTTTGCATGATCGATAAGTTAAGTTTTATAACGCCAAAAATTATGAAATTTTGCCAGAATGTTTACCATGATTTAAAATGCATGTTGACCAATTTTCAGGAGTTTTTACTTAGTAGAAGTCGAGGTTCCAGTTTTAGTCCTTCATGTGTTTCTAGTCCTCAAAATTCTTGTTTTAATACCAAATTATGCTCAGCCTGTTTTCGAATTATTGGCAGTGTAATAGCCATAAAAATTATCAAGTTATTTCAGTATTAAACCTGGAGCAAAGATCGTTTTAAGTATCAGCTAACAATTAGTCCTTTATCTTTGTTTTACGAGCTTTTCAAGTGTTTTAAAGATGAATTTTCGTGGCAAGTGCTTATAATATGTTTTGTATGAATTATTTGAGTATTTAGAGGTCTTTAACTGATTGAAAAGATAATAGTATTTGTTGGGACAATCTGAGTATTTTGATTAGATCCCAAAACCCCTGATGAATTTGCCTAAGTATAGTGTTCAGGATAAAATAGTTCAGGATAGTTAGGTTAGAGATTCAGTACAGAAGGATCGTGCTGAAGACTGAAGAATATTGGAGTCGACCCAATTTACTGAAGTCTGAAGCGTAAACCATTCTGAAGAAGTCAGTCAGTCTCGCTGAAGATTGTCTGGTCTGAAGCTGAAGATCGAAGCCTGCTGATCCATCCTGAAGCCAATCCTGAAGTACCAATGTCTGATGTTTTTACTGAATACACTAAGCATGTTCAGGACAGAACTCAGTCAGTGAAGAGTAAGTATTACCTATCAGGCTGTGCTGAATGCACATAGGACCTGACTTAGGCCTTGGTTCAGTTTACCTGAATCCTATAAGTCCGAAGCAAAAAGGTAACACATACTGAGCTGAATGACCTATCAGGCTGTGATGAATGCACATAGGACCTGACTTAGGCTGTGGTTCAGATTACCTGAATCATGTCAGTCCAAAGCAGAAAGGTTATTTATGCTATGGGACAAGAGACAAAAAGAATGTCAGTAAGACTCCATTAAGGCACACGTTCGTACTGAGTTATTGCAAGAGACTCAGAGCATTGAATGTACGAGGAAGGATAAATGTCTGAAGGTCAACTAGCCGTTATAGCGGAAAGCCAACGATCTTTCGACACATAAGCACGGAGTCTGCGCAGCATTTAATGCGGCATTTAATGCGTCTCAAAAGGTTGCAGGTGATGTGACAACTTGCCAGAATAAGCATGGCGGGTAGGTCGAACAGTATTTCTAGCCTGCAATCTACCTAAAATAGGAAAGATTTGATTTGATCTCCTCCAATGGATCTATTTTAAATCTTGCCTATAAATATGGAGAACCTTGCACCCATTCAAGGTTAACGGGAAATTTCCAAGAGAACTCTCAAGAATCCAAGAACACAAAGCATATCTTAAACAACACTCTGCAATTAAATTTCCCTAGTGTTGTAGTAGGATTCACTCTGTATTTGCTTAGATCGATAGCTCTAATATTTAGCACTGATTTGTATTGCTAGAGCTATCTTAGTTGGAAACCAGAATACCAAACCTCTCAAGGTGTGAGATAGGTTGGTTAGAAGGACTGGGACTTGTAAAACGCCCAGGGGTCAGTTCCTAAGAGAGGAAGTTGGCTACTCGTGTCCCTTGGCACGTAAAACCCAAGTACCTATCCTCAGGGTTTTGAGGATAGCTTCCTGTTAAATCAGGTAGTGGACGTAGGAGTTGGTTATCTCCGAACCACGTTAAAAAGTCCCCTGTGTGCTGGTTTACTGTTTTGTTCAGGATCATAATTGTCATCATATTAAACTGAACATACTGCATTGTTTTTACCTTCAGGACTGAATCAATCATCCTGAATCTGAATACTGTGCACTCAGCCTTAACCACCAATTTACTAAGCAACTCAGAGAAAGCGTTTTCAGAAACTAAAACGAGTAGAATCTAAGGGCTCACCTTCCGCACGTACTCTGACTCACTGAGATAGTAGTCCAACTGACTCGCTTCCGAGCAGTCAGTAGGTTTGTTATCTCTACTGAGCCTCCGAGCACTTTACTCACACTCAGCTTATCTGACTCAGTACTGAACCGTCTCTGCTGCCCCTGCGGACGTTCAGCATACTGAGTACTTCAGAGAATTCTGACTGAGTGCGTTAGAGCATTTTTCTGAGTCTTTCAGAAAAATCTGACATCAGTGTATTCCCCCCCATACACTGATTTAACTCGTTTCGGGACCAACAGTATTACATAAAATGGCTTTTGTAATAGTTAGTGGACTATTTTTATACACATGCGATTTTGATGAGTACACCAAGGCTGTTTTCGAAAGTTCTGTGTTCAGTAGCTGTACCAGAATTATTTAAGTGTTATTGTATGATTTAATTGAAGACTTATATGTTGAAGGATGTTAGAATAAGTTGAATTCACATGTGAATATTATTGAAACATGTTATGTATAATTGTTATGTTATTATGTGGTTTCTAGGAATGTGCTAAGTGAATATTTATTATGATATTTTAGGATTTTACCATTGATGTATTGAGTAAGTTATTTATTGTGAATGTTTGATTTTTATAAGTTCAAAAGGTATTTTCAAAGAAAAGAATTTTTCATAGAAAATGGATCACGTTCTAAAAGAGTTTTTTATTAAATTTATTTATTTAAAATCAAGACTTCCGCTGATTTGAGATGCATAGAATTTTAGGGCATGATATATGTTGAGTTCCAACGTATTTTGTAGTTAAGCCCTAGATTCTTAGAAATTGCAACTATAGTTTGATGAGTTGTCTCCTAAAAGTTCTCACATCTCTTTGGGTGAAAGACCAATAAGCAACACTATCTCTTATACTTTAATTGATCCCTCAATGACATATAAACCTTCTTTTACAACAAAATTAAGTATATGTGCAGAACAATGCATATGGAGCAACTTACCATCATGCAAGAGAGCATCAGAAGGAAGCTTATGCAAAAGTGAATTCAACATTGCATCATTCATTGAATAGTTATTCATAGAGAGAGAGGATATCTTTCGATCAATGTTCCAATAAAAAAATATTGAAATAATGCTTCACAAAGAGAATCACTTGTGTGTGGACTTGGAAGAAAAATAAACCTACAAAATTATATAAAAATATATCACGTAACACAAGAAATTATGAAATTCAATTAAAATAAAATATAAATATATATGTACATTCCTAATAATCTGGCTCTGTAGCTTCCAATTACTGTCAATGAAGTGAGCTGTGACTGCCATTAGGCCTTTCTTTTGGAATGAGGATGTCCACATATATGTGGTCAAGGTTATTCGACCATCATTCTTTTCTAATAATCGCAATGCATCAACCTTTTTACTCTTGTATATCTTTATGGAATCTCCTTTAATGGTGTTTCTTGACATCAACTAAAACAATATCTGCTGAAACAAGTTAAGATCTGGGATATCAGATGAGGTATTTGACATCAGCTTGGGTCCGCAATACCAGACAAGCTGGTATGCCACATGAGGTAGCAGACCAGCTGAAGAAGTCTTACACCAAGTTATGTCCCAGAAGAAACGAAATCAATCAATGGACAATCAACAACAGCTAGAAGATTTCTAGATTAAAAGATCAATCAATCAAGGGGACAAACTTGATTGATTGGAAAACCGAGCCTTGAAGAACTCCGAGAATCAAGAAGAGGATCAATTAATTACTCTAATTGATTGTGTCCAAAAATATAGGGATTTGGTCACTAGTAAACTCTAACGGCTAGTTGATCAACCCCTATATAAAGGAGTACCAGTGAAGAATTTTTAGAACTACTATCTCGTGATTAATTAAGAAGAAATGTTGCCAAAATACTCACTGTTGGTCCCTAAAGAAGACTTTGAGTCATCTTGATTTGAAAACAGCTGACTTTACAATCAGTTGAGTGCGCAGTGATCTTAGTGAGGAAACATTTTTAGTTAAATCCTTTTAATTAGTGCTGCAAGTAGGAGCAAATAAATAAAGCAAGTAAAAAACACAAGATTTATAGTGGTTCAGACCAACTGTCCTACATCCACTCTCCTCAATCCAACTTGGATTTGAGGGGCAATCTACTCACTTACTTCCTTTCTTACAACTTACAAGAGAAAACTCTCTTTTACAATCTGTTAGATGTTTTGATGATATAATAAACCAATCAGCTTGTAATAGGACCAGCTGAACCTGTTAGTCAGCTGATGAGTAGTTAGGATTAGATAGGTTTGAGTAAGGGGGAATTCACCTTGGTACCTAGAAGATCCGAAGCTATATAGAAAAGAAGACCAGCTAAGGCCTTGAGGACTTAGCCGATTTCAGAAGATAGAGGACTTAAGCAGCTGACAGTGAAGTATCAAGAGTAGATCATCAGAGGAGTTAAGATCAGCTGACATCAGAAGATCAGCTGATCAGCTGAGCACGTCGCAGACAAGACAATGACCAAGGATAAAGAAGTTTCCAGACGAAGTTCAGAAGACCAGCTGAGGTGCACTCCAGCAGACTTGCACATCAACTGAGGTCCAAGTATCAGCATACTGATACACTAACTGGGAGACAGATCAGCTGAAGTATTGTGCTATGCCCAGATTTTACGGAATCAATTCAAGGGTTGACCTGCGACAAAAGGAAGGAAGATTCCCAAAATAGAAGATCAATCAATCAAGGGGACAAACTTGATTGATTTTTAATCGTGAAGATTTTTGGGAATCAAGAAGGAGATTCAATCAATCTCAATGATTGGTTGAATACGAGATTATAGGATCTCAGATTTCTAGTCCATCCCAACGGCTAGTTATTTGACCCTATAAATTAGAGTAACAGTGATGATTTTAGTATCGGATTTACACGTACTTTAACCTTGCCGAAACTCTGTCAAAATCATTACCTGCACTCAACACCCTATATTCATGCTGATTCTTTGCAAAGCTTTGTAGAAGCTGTGAGAAGTCGATTGCTGCTGAAGGATTGACGATTTGTAAGAGAGTAGTACTCTCAAAGTGAGTGAGTGAGTGAGTGAGTAAAGTTAGTGGAGAGCCCCACAATTCCAGTTAGATTGTGGAGAGTGGAGTAGGACTTTTGTCCGAACCACTATAAATCCTTTGTGTCTCATGCCTTTATTCTCCGTTCTTTACTTGTGCACAACACCTAAAACTGATTTTCTTTAAAAATGTTTCCGCACAAACTTACACTGCGCACAACTTTCAAATTCAGACTATCTCAAGTAATCTGGTGTTTTTGAAATAAGTCAAAAATCAGAAAAAGGTTTTGAATCCCTACAAGTCTATTCAACCCCCCCCTTCTAGACCTGTATAAGGGTATTCTTACTATAAAACCCGCCTTTGGGACCAACTAGTGGTATCAGAGCAGTGTGTCCAAAAGACCACAGCCTGAGAAAGCTTTTGGTGGTCACCTGGACAGATCCTTGAAAATCATTTTTAGGAAATCTTGTGTGCATTTTATCTAACCACTTGCAGATATGGCTTCTTACAAGAAGAGTGAATCCAAGATGAGGAAATTACCAGAATTCTCCATTGAAGATTACGATTACTGGAAATTCAGAATGGAGAATCACCTTGGAGTGATTTCTATCGCATGTTGGATGTTCTGGAGGAAGGGCCTATCAAATTCTACTGGGAAGCAGTAAGTGATGGCAAAACTCCAGAAGCTGAGATCAGTGAAAGAAGGAAGCCAGAGAAGAAGAAGAGTGAACTGAATGATTCTGAGAGAAAACTCTTCAACTTAGATCAAGTGGCAAGAACGGAAATCATTGAAACTCTCTCTAAAGAATATATTGAGAAGATCAAGACTTGCAAGACAACTAAGGAGATGTGGGAAAAACTCTCCTTAATGTGCGAAGGGACAGATCAAATCAAAGAGAATAAACTTCAAGCCGTACTTCACACATTCGACACATTCAAAATGAAAACTAATGAGACAATTGATCAGCTAGATATGAGATTGACAAATATACTGAATAAGGCAAGTTCCTTAGGAAAAGACTACTCGAACAAGGAGATCAATAACAAAATCCTGCGATCTCTTACTTCTAGATGGAGAGTGAAGGTGACTGTGATCAAGGAGACCAAGAACTTATCCGAGATGAGTCATCATACACTATTATCTCATCTGAAGGCACATGAGTTCGATATCCAAGAAGAAAACCAAGAAGATGAGACTCCAACTTCATCAGCTACAAAGAATGTAGCTTTCTCTGCTGCAGCTGATAGTCAAGAGAAGTCCTCTACTCCAGAGGACATGAGCTTAAAGGAGCAACTTGCTTTGCTGACCAAGAAGTTTGACAAGATGTTAAACAAGTTCCAGAAGTACAGATCCCATTGGAAGAAGAACAAGAGTGATTCTTCCAGGAGATACCAGAAGTCATCTGATTCCAGAAGACCATCAGATGAACAAGAGACCAGATACAAGTCTCCAGAGAGAAGGAGGGAACCAAGTCCCAGAAGAGGAGGAGATGGTGTTTGCTTTTCTTGCAACAAGCCAGGGCATCTCAGGTATGATTGCCCCAAGCTTACACCAAGGGAGAGAGAAGAAAAGAGGATCAAGAGAGATCATAGATTTGCTGATAAGAGAGCTCTGCTGGCAGGGGAGGAGAAGCAGGACATCAGCTCATTCTCATCCTCATCTGATTTTGAGTCAGAAGAGGATATCTGCCTTATGGCAAAGGTAGAAAAGGTAAATTCTCCTACCCCCTCTATTAGCTCATCTTGCTCTTCTACCTATTCTATGGAGTCAGATATACACAAGTTGTTGTCTGATCTCCAATCCTCCTTAAAAGTTTGTTCCAAGCTGGAAGAGGAGAACACTAGTCTGAATGCTGAAGTTCTAAGCTTGAGATAGGATCTGGAAAATGCTAGACTACCAGTGATATCCTATAACTCACATACTAACAAGTCTGCTGACTCAATAGCAACGTGTGAGGAACAGGAGAAGCTGATAGAAAAGCTACTTTCTTAGAATACTGTTTTGAGTGAAGAACATAATCTCCTGACAGCTAAGTTCGATGAACTCTTCAAGCAGAATGAACTGACAATCAAAAATTCACAGCAGCTTCAGCTGAAAGTGGACCAGCTGACTAAGGCAAAGAATGTCGTGTCTGAAATAGCTGAGTCCTCACAAAATGTGAATGGAAAAAGGGGTCTTGGTTATCCCAAACCCAAACCAAAAAAGAAGAAGAAAGGTGACAGTGGATTAATTAGGGATCCTCGAAAGGATAAAGGGCCAGTTGAGACTGCATCTGGATCAGAAGGGCAAAAGAGCAGAGGGACCGAAAAGGTCCCAGTTGGACAGAAGAGCTCAAAAGCTCAGAAGTCTGCTGGTGATCATAAGGTTTCAGCAGAGCAGAAGAGTACTAAAACTCAGAAGCCTGTTGATAACCAACATAAGTCCAAAGCTCAGAAGCCCCAAGACTAGAAGAGGAATACAAGTCATAGCTCTGCTAAGACAGGGAGACCTCAGCAGAATCAGCAGCGGAATGATAAGCCTGGGTCATCTCAGCAGAGTAAGCCCAAGCGAAACAGACCTCAGCCCTGGGTTACTTTTAATGTAACCAAAGTAGGCAAGCCTTCACCGGCTAATGTATATGAGTCATTCAGAGGCTCAAGCCGAAACTATCCTTTTTAGCAGCCCACCTACAAACCTGTTGTTATCACTCATCGCCCCAGAAAAGATCCTCTGAGGGAGATGATCTTTGTGGACAAGTATGGTAGAAGGTTGAGTTCCCCTAAACCTCATAAGGATGATCTCTACCTGTGGATAAAAAAAGTAGAAACTAACCAATCAGGACCCAAAGAAAGGGTACCTAAAGCCTGAGTTTTAATTTCAGGCAAACTCTAGCCCAATAGAGAGAGGAGAAGCCAAAGGCCATGTTTGGTACATTGATAGCGGTTGCTCGAAGCACATGACCTTTGAGAAGCATCTCCTCCAGGACTTTGTGACGCTTGATGGGCCTAGAGTTGTGTTCGGCGACAACAATTTTGGAGTCACCAGAGGAGTTGGCATCCTGCTGATCAAAGGAACAAGAGTTGAAGAAGTCTACTATGTAGAAGGGCTTATGCACAATCTTCTGTCAGTATCCCAATTCTGTGACAAGGGATATGCAGTAAGATTGTTCGGTGTAAATGAGTCCTCACGCAAGTGTACGTGTTCGCTATTAGCGTGGTAAGCTTGACCAAGGTTTAATATATATCGAACCCAAAGGAGACGGGGACTTGTAAGGAAAATTTATTGTTTCAATTGGGTAGCTAACAAAGTAAAAAAGGGAAAAGGTATCTATCGTCTACTAATGCGTCAAAGAAGTAAACTACCTATCACCTTGGGTTGCAAAGTGAGCAAATGTGAGGGATATGTGCTAGTGTACTATCCTATGTTTCATGGAGTGAAGCATCACTTTATCATGCAATGAGATTGTGTATAATCAATGGGCAAGCCACTCCAACATGCAAAAGGTTTCCCTAATAACATATCAAAGCCACTAATTGTTCATCCAGTTCACTAGAGATAATTCTCACTATCTTAGGAATTTTATCAAACACTTGATATGCATTGGCCTTAATACAAGAAAGTTTAGGAAAATAGCTCTACTTTCGCAAGAGACTAACTCCCTAATGGCCATAATTATCATCTACACATGCAAGCAATCATACAATCCATCAACGTAGAGAATTGATCATACAACAACTCAAAGCATTCAAAAGATCAAAATATCACTACACTACTCCATAGGAATCATACACTAACACATAAAGGAATTAGCTCATGGCTAATTGAGTAAACATTAGAACAATTAAGCTAGGAACAATCATCATTAAGCAAGCAATGTAAAGAGATTTACCTATTACAATGAAAATTGGAAATATACAATTTACCTCTAAAATGTTAACTAGCAATCCGATAATGGAAATTGAAATTCAATCGGTGAGAATGTAGCCTTAGACCAGACGAGAATGCAGGAATTAATGGATCAACGATCAAAGCGGCAGATAAAAAGTTATCTAAAAATTTGTGAGAAGAAATCTTAAGAAACCCACAAGTAACTACCTCTCTCTCTCTAATCTAAGAATTTAACTATGATTATGAACTAATGTGACTTGGATTCCCTTGAGAATATGATCCTTGGAGTATTTATAGTGTCCACAATGCTTGGTCCAAAATGCCCTTCATTAAACACGTGAAAAGACGAAACTGCCCCCGAAATTGTGTCTTTCCGAACCGTCGCACGAGTCCATGCCTATGACCACACGAGTCTGGCTCGTGTGAGCACTCGTGTGGCTAGATCTCACCCAAACTAGAGATGTGTCGCACGAGTGCAGGCTCGTGTGATCACTCGTGCGAGCCTTCATCGCCCAAACCAGAGATGTGTCTCACGAGTGCAAGCTCATGGTCACACGAGTCTGGCCTGGCTGCGCTCGAGCTCGACCTCGACTTGTCCGATCGATCCTTGACTTCCTCGTTTTCTTCATATCTTGAGTTCTAGAGCTCCGATTGACTCGATTCTTTTTCCGTTGCGACCCTCTCTTCGAACTCTTCAACATGGTATATTATTTACCTCCATTGGATCAACTCACAATTTCTTGACTTTTACAAACTTACTCGTCTCTTGCCTATTTTTGTTCGTTTTCACTACAAAACACAACTTTCTATCCAAAAAGGGTTAAATGCACAAAGTATAGCATTTTAGGGTCAAATATGAACATAAGCACATCAAAACCATAGAGAAATGGATGCAAAAATATGCAATTAAGACCCTAATCACACCCCCAAACTAGATTGTTGCTCTGCCTCGAGCAACGAAGCAATAAGATAGGGGAATAATTGTATGTATGAAGCATCAAGCACAAGATCAAAGCCATAGAATCATCACTCAATATCTAGCAAATCTAAGATACAATATCATCCAATCAACTATCAAAATCACATCAATGAGTACAAAATCAAGTCAATGAGTCATGATCCTCTCAAGATAGGTGTTTCACTCAACACTCAAGTGTTTAAGCTCTCTCATTCATCACACAATGATACAAATACTACCATAGGCTTGGCTCAAGTCTACATTCTCCACCACTTGGAATGACAATTCAATCACACATTAATGAGGACTTTTAAAGTTTGTAGTGTTGGCTCTTTGGTAGGGAAGGAAAATATGGATAAAAGTGACTAAGTATGATTAGTAAAGCATAGAAGGAATCATCATGTAAATCATGTCTTCATGCAAATAGCAATCTCATCTTCGTGCTCTTTCAAAATCACATTTTCAAAGATAATTCTTCCCTTTTTTTGCAAAGTTGTGAACATACTCACAACACTTGAGTCAAACTTGACCAAATTTTCATGAAAAGTCAACCTTTTTTCAATTTCTTGCTAGCACTTGCCTTTTGAACCTTCTTTTCATAACAATCCATGCATAGGATTTCTTTCCACGTTGGCCACCAATTTCTTCATCATATCACCAATCTTTCTTCCTTCTTTTCACTCTACTAATCATAAGGACAAGAGAGTTCCAAAAAGGAAGGAAAATGGCTTAAAGTGTGGTTAGCCAAATGAAAGGATTATAAGCACAAGATGGGTAGCAAATGATATCAATATCAATGGTAGGCTCATAGGGCTAATTGGTTCAATATAGAACAAAGAAAATGCCTCATATCATCTCATGTGAAATCATTATCTAATGTAGCCTCAAATAAGACTAAAGCCAAGTTCTAGAGTATAATGCACATGTGTGGAACTCACATCAAGAGAAATGTCATCCGTTCAAGATTGAAACGGGCAAAATTTGGCTCAAATCTCACGGGTAATGGTTGATCAAGACTCATATCATATAAAAAATGCTCATATCAATGAAATCTCAAGAATCATGAAATTAAAAGTATCTAAGATAGGACAAGAATCAAGCAATAAATCCACTACACTAATCAAGACTTTCAACTCGTCCACACAACAATAAACATATCTCATGCATTCACTACTCAAAGCAAACAATAAAATGGCCAAAAATAACAAGAAAAACATGGCCTAATCCTAAGCATATGGTCCAAAACATCATAGAAGCACTAAAAATCAATCATGATAGTAGCATTGCGAAGAGAATGGCAAAACGATCACACCCCCCCAAACTTTTTTGGACCATAGGTCTAAAAAGTTTGGCCAAGAAGTTGAGACAATATCAAGCAATGCACAAGAATTAAGCACAATCAATAAAAGCATCATAAATCCTAAGATCAAATTCATCAATAATCCATCACAAGAACAAATACCAAGAGATCTAAGCTACCTATGAAGAAGTACCACCATCATCAAGTAATACCATTACAACCCAAAATTCAAATACTAAAAATACGGGATAGAAGTCATGATAAGGAGAAGAAAATGAGTTACCCATCCTTATGAAGTTAGATATAAATCGTCACTTCACGAAGGGGGTCCATCGGTGGGTAAGTGAAATGCCCTTCACCAATATGCCACTGCATCATAGCTCGTTGTGCCTCCAGAATCTCCTCAATGTTCGTTCCCATTGTGTTCATGTTATTGCTCATGGTGTTCACGGTCCTATTTACGGAGTCCATAGTTGTGTTGAGTGATAGGCTATGGGTGTACGAGTGCAAGCCTTTTTGCACCACTTCGAATTTTCATCCCTTTACACCTTTTTCACGCCATTTTCTTCCATTTTCCTACACAACACAACTTAAAACTCCTCATCAAACATTAATGTTCATTGAACATTATCAAATTAATCATGAAATTGAGCAATTAATCGAAAAATTAATCAAGAAACACACCCCCCAAATTTTTCGGATCAAGAATCCTAATAAAGTTTGGAAAGAGTGATTGATCAAGAAACTCAAGCTCAATAAACCATGCACACTCCATATCAACTCCTAAAACAAGAATATCTCAAAACCTTAAGCAAAACATGCTTCTCAAATCTATTCTTGCACATACTAGCACAAAATCCACAAAGAGCAATCAAAGCACAAAATCATGAGCTAAAAATGGCATTCATGCTGCTACCCCTAAAATCAAAAAGCAAAACCAAAACAACACAAACGATAAAGGATACGAAAATGGATATAAGGGTGGGTTGCCTCCCACCTAGCGCTTGGATTTAACGTCCCCTAGCCGGAATAACCAATGTTAGCTAAATGGCCAAGGATATTTGGCATTTCTCCCATCAAACATAAATCTCAAAGCATAATGATCAAGGAAACAAGTAGGATTTCTACCCCAAACACCTACCTTTCTTATCATTTTGAATTTATATGCCAAGCAAATTTTTCTTCATCTTTTCTCATCATACCTATCCACCCCCATTTCCGATTATCAAAAATGTTCAAGAAAGTTCTTAACTCAACCTTATAATCAAATATATCAAGAGGCAAGACAAATTCACAATCAACAACATGATCAAGTATAGCACAAGTAAAAGAGTCTTAGGGTAGAGAAATGCTCATTTCAATTGTAGGCTCCTCTTCAACTTCAATTTGTTATTTTTCTTCAATTAAGCTCAAGTCCATGAGTAGACATTTATCTTCCTCTTCTTGATCATTCTCCTCTCCACCTCTTAAATCATCTACTTCCTTATCCCCTTCTTCCTTTTCTTTCACCTCTTCTTCTTGTTCCTTCACCTCATTCTCCTCCTCTTCTTGTTCCTATCAATTTTAACACAAGAAGTAGAGTCATAAATTTCTTTGTCAAGAGATATAGAATGAATAGTGAAAGAAGAAGGATCATAAGATCCTTTATCATTATAGTGCAAGATTATTGTAACACCCGAGATTTAGCTGCCATTTTTGTCCCCTAACTTTCTTTTTGACGTGCTTTAATTTTTAGTTTAGTCCCTTAAGTTTTATGCTTTAGTATTTTATCCCTTGTTTAGTATTAGTTCTTAATCCTTTTAGTATTAGATGACCTTTAGAAATTAAGTTGCAATACTTTTTAGATTTAGAAGTAATACTTAAGTTTGAATTATTAGGCTTTAATAATATTTAGAGTTTTAATCCTTTAAGATTAGAATTTATTAGAATTGGGATTTAATTGGGATTAGATTTTAATGTTCTACTTAAGGAATTCGAATTATTAAGAGAGGAAATTCAAAGTTTGTTACAAGAATGAGGGTAAAATTGGAAGAATCAAGGTTTAGAGTTAGTTAGAGTCCTAATATTTGATTAAGAAAGATTTGGTGATATTTATGGGCTTAAATTCGAAAATTTAGCCATAGGAATTTATTTAATTGAAGTCTTAAGGTTATTAAATTAATATATTGGAGATATTAGAAAGATTTGCCAAGATATGACTAAGATTTCCCAAGATTTCATCCTATATGTTCATTATTCCTTTTATTCATGGAAATTCGATCACCTTAATTTATTTCCACCAAGATATTATTTCTAAGATCTTAACCCAAGATTTGTTCATCTTTCTTCCACAAAAAATTCGGCCACCTTAAGTTATTATTCCCAAGATATTATTCATACCAAGATTTCATTGTTTAAGTCCTACAATTTTTGAAATTTTCCCTATTGCAAGTGAGATATATTTTATTTTCCAAGATATCTTCAAGATTTGATCATGAATCAAATAATTCTTTCCTTACCTATTATTTTCGTCCAGCAGCTATTTTCCATGTATAATATTCATTAAATCTTCATATATTCATCAAGATATTATATTAAGCCCAATATCTTTCCACCCTATAAAAATAAGACCTTTCTTGGCATCAAGTTTACATCTACACCTTAGTAAAATTCGAGAATTTTGAGAGAGAAAGAGAGAGAGATACCGAAAGTTAGGATTTAGAATATGTGAGATTTCGAGTTTCACTTAAGGAAGAGGAAGTTGGAGGATCGATTCAAGAATTAGGAGGCCAAACGTACACACACAAACCATCTTTCTTTCAAAGAAATCAAAGTGGGGATTCATGGTGAAAAAGTGGTAAAACGGTTCGATTTTTAAATATTTAGTTTGATATGTTTATGTGTTTATGTGCTAAAAGAATGGATATCCTTATGTGGTATCAAAGAATGGATACTCTTATGTAGTATCAACCAATGGGTGCTCTTAAGTAGTACCAAATTAATGGATATCCTTATGTGGTATCAAAGAATGGAAGCTCTTATGTAGTGTCAAAAGAGCTGCGCTTAAGTCGTATCAAGAATGTCAAAGTTGGTATGTTTTTATGTATGCATGTCCTTTATATTTAGACTTCGAACTAACGTTCCCCACGGAGTGATTTTTATGATTACTCACCCCTTTCACCAAACTATTTTTCAGATTATGTCGAGTAAGGGATGAGGTGGACATGGTGGAGGCGTGTGGATGTGAGGAATAAAAGAGAGATGTAAAGATGAATTCATACACAAGTTTGTTATTTAATTCGTTTTTATGAAACTTAATTAATTACGATACCTTATTTTAATTGTATGATAGATTAAATTTGGATTTATAAGTTTATGATTATTCTGGTATTTAGACATTATTTTATAAAATTAGACTTTTGAAAAGATTTGTCAATTTTATGATTTTATTCTATGTGATAAATTATGAATTATTCTAAGTATTAATCATGTTTTAGAGTATTAATTTGTTAATAATTTAATTAATTAGTATATTTATGATTTAGGGCAGAAATATTTCGTGTCTTATGTGTTTATGTGTTAGGAATTAAGTTGCATGTGAAAAGATATGAATTATGGTCCTATATATTAATTAGAGTTCTTAATTTTGCATGACTAGAATTAATGTTTTATAAGTCCATTAATTCCGAAATTTTTACTGTACATTTGCCATGAAAAATTATGTTTATAAACTAAATTTCATGATTTTATCAATAGTAGAAGTTTAGGGTTCAGTTTTAGTCCTTTAACTACCTAGTATACGACTTTTATGAAAGAATCAAGAAGATTTCGTTAATAAAATATTTTTACCAGTATTATATGATTTATTAAATATTTTAGACCTGATTATTTAATTAGTAATATGAGATTTGATAAAAGAATGATTTTCTAATAAACTAGTGGACTGTTTTCGAAAAATATAAGTTCTACAGCTGTATACGAATTTTTATGCAACTTTATAAGTTTAAACTGATATTATATGATATGTATTATTGGAATAAATTAGGTTGCATGTAGATTTAATTATTTGTGGTATTTTAGCATGTTTAAATGAGAATAATTGTTGAAGGCATGTAATTATGTTAAAATTTTTATTTGGTGATTTATGTGAAAGATTTATAATTCAAAGAGTTTTTAAAGAAAATGAAAAATTTATTTCAAGGATTAGTTAGTTCACGCCCAAAAAGATTATTTTCAAAATTTATTAAAGACTTCCGCTGTTTATAAAAAATTGGGGTGTGACAATTATCTTGAAGTCTTCATCATTCAAATCTTTATTCTCTTCAAGAAATCGATCAATTTGATCATATACGTCTTCTTTTGGTTGATCTTCTTCTTTCTCTTGTTCTTTTACTTTCACTACATCCCCTTCACTACATTCCACTAGAAAATTAATGTTGTACTCCCGTCCTATCCCGAACCGAATTAGGGCTTCTATTAGACTCTATAATTCCTCGTGTTAAAGATATCGCATGTCCATTAATTATTAAAGCTTCTCACTGCTCTAAGTAATTAATATATATTTTCCTTGAGTAGTACCAAGTTAACCTCATTGTCGTACGGATTAAATCCACCTGCAGGGTTTAATACGACAATCCTTTATAAGTTTCCTCAAGTGGACATCATCAACCTGGATCACCAGGACACGGTACCCTAATACCGATAAATAGACATCATGAGAACGATGTCACTACCCAAAGTACGTAGTGTGTTGAATCTAATAAGATTCTCACCCATGGTAAATCAAAGTAGTGCACAAGCGCCCCACACATCTAAATATAGCGCTTAGGGTTAAGACTTATAAGAGTCACCAAGACCTTTAGTTCTTCATTACAGTGAGAATAGAAGAACATGTCTTATCTGTGATCCATTCAATACGACAAAGCGCACTAGTATAAATTAATGGCCAAGACAGGCAATTGACAATTCATACTACAACTTAAACTAATAGTTATGTCCAAAACTATCTCAGTTGTGAATATTTTTTATATCTTATAATGAAATGACAATGTGATCTTCCGTGTGACTACAAACCCACCACATTATCTACAATATAAGATAAGCAGATATACAAGCATTAATGAGAATGCAATAATGTGAAAGTCTCTTTATTTCAGATAATATGGAAATCGAATATAAACCATAAAAGCCCAACAAAAGTTTGCTTTACAGTATACACCAATAGCCAAAGTACACTTTCATCAGATTGTGAGATGTTACACAAAGTGTCGTCACCAATGAGATAACAGTTATCAGTAGAACGATGACTCACATATCACACAATTATCAGTTTTATCCAGCACAAAACAAGAATTTTTATCAAACTTCACATGCAAATTGTTATCACAGAACTGACTTATGCTTATTAGATTAGCACACAGACCTTCAACATGTAAGCACATTTTTCATCTTTGGAAAACCTTCAACATTCAAAGTTCTCTTTCTCACAATGTTACCCTTAGAACCACCACCAAATGTAACTTTACCACCATCAAAAATTTCATATTCATTCAAGTATTCAATATTTCATGTCATATGCCTAGAACACTCACTGTCAAAATATCATAATCCAAGTACACATGCTTGTAAAGAAGTGCAAAAAACATTGCAAAGCACTTTAGGTTTTCTAATCCATATAGATTTTGATGTGTGTGAGGTAACACTCAAGGTAACACTTTTCCATAAAGCATATCATCTTTCAGTTTAAAATAATAAGGACGAATATGTTCAGGAACTGAACAGTAATGATAAATAAAAGTCCTTTTACCTCTTTGTTTTGGAAACTTTTTAGAACAACCGTTTGAACAAGGTTTCACAAAGGTGACAGGTTTTTCAAAACTAAAAGGAATAGAATTTTTAGAAAATCCAAGACCAAACTTATCATTTTTTCAACAGAAAAAGCATCATTTAAAACAATTTTACCTTTGGAGTACTTTATAAAACTTAGTGTAGAAGCTGTCAACTTTTCTTGGAGTTTAGAAATTTTAAAATCCTTTTTTTATGAGATTTACCTCAGGTCTTGTGATGGTTTCAATCAGCTCTTCTCGATTGACATCTTTCAGTTCTTTCTGAAGATCAGCAACCTTTATATCTAAAGGTTCTTATGAGGTACCTTCTTTAGAATAGAAAGCATTAGTATTATCCTCGTTAGATTAAAAAATAGACTGAAACGTGTTTGATGTAGTTGTTGAGGTTGTCACACTGGGTTCAACATCCGAGTCACTTCCATTAAAATCTTCTTTCACACATTCAGATAAAAATGGAAGTTCTTCATCTCTAGCCTTTATATCTTCATCAAAATCTTCCTCACTCAAAGTAAAAGTTAAGCTCATCCTTTTCTTCAAAAGAGTGTTAGCACATTCATTCACGTAATGACCTAAACCAGTACATTTATCACAAATGATCTTTTTTTTATACTCAGGATCATACTTAAATTTCTTCTTTGAATGGGTTTTCGACCAGAAGTTTGAGGGGAATTTTTAAAATCTATCTTAGGCCTAGAGTTAAAATCAGACATTTTTTTGCCTAAGGTATGCTTCAAATTTTTTGGTAAAAATGCAATATTGTCACTGTCATCAACACTTTCTTCAACTTTTTCAATTTTAGTAATAAAAGAAGTTTTTTACAGAACTTGAAGAAGTTTCACTTTTAAAAACAACACCACCCTTTTTATCATATCATAATCTTGTTGAAACAAATCTATTTCATAGGTTTTTAAAATGCTCATTAGTTCTTTATAACTCAACAAATCAGTGTTCCTACCTTCTTCTATGGCACATACTTTACCATTAAACCTTCTAGGAAGTGTGCGAAGGGTTTTGTATACCAAGATAACATTGGAAATTGGATCTCCAAGGAATTGCAGTTCATTCACCACCTCATAGAGTCTTTCATTGTAGGAAAAAATCGTCTCATCATCTTTCGTCCTTAGGCCTTCAAACTTTGTGTTTAGCATCCTTGCTTTTGCTATATGGATACTACCAGAAACTTCACAATGTTCTGGTAGTCTTTCCCATGAATCTTTGGCTGAAACAAAATTTTGGATAAGGTTTAACATTATAGTATCAAACAAAAAGTTGATGATGTTGATGGCCTTTCAATTGTACAATGATAAGTTGATGTCATTCGAGTTCACTCTTGAGGATCTGGTCTCTATCTTTATCTACAATGGTGGGAGGCGTCCAACCTGACAATATGCTCTTCCAGGCACGTTCATCAAGAGCTTTAATGTAACTCCTCGTCCAGCTTTTCCATGTAGCATAGTTGGTTTCATTAAGTATGGGAGGACGAGTGATAGATCCACTGGAGTAAATGGCTCCAGGAGAGTAATTCATGACAACTCAACACTTAGCACTAGGACAAACACTTAGTACCGTTAAGTGATGGCTCTGATACCACTTGTTAGGCATGTGGTACTGTGTTCGAGTTGTATAGTATTGTTCAAAGTGTGATTGACACTCAAGACAACACTCAGTGTAATCAGAATACAAACTTGAAAAGAGAAAACAAGTTTAAACAGCGGAAGACTTGAACACAAGGATTACTCAATCTTTCCACAAACTATTAGTTTGTGGCGGCCTCAAGGGTAATGTAACACCCCGCATAGGCAGCAGCTTTTAGCCCTTTAATTATTTTTGTCTTAGGCGTGAGTTTGTGTGAGTACAAGGTTAGTCCTTTAAGTTGTTATGCCTTAGTATTTCTAAATTGTTTGCTTAGTATTAGTTGTCCCAATTAGTATTGATTGGACCACTAAGTAGTATTAAGTTTCGAATAATATTATTGTTGAGGTTATAGTATTAGTCCTTTAAGATTAGTATTTCCTTAAGTATTAATTCATTAAGGGTATGTTAGTAATTGAGGAATTAAATTTAAGGATTTGACTTTATGAGGATTTGACCAAGAATAGGATTAAATAATACTTGGGATAGTATTAGTAGTATTTTCGAAAATAATGGGTCTTAGACTTTAAGGAATTTTCGAAAATTAAGAGAGTATAAGACATGGATTTCTAGTATCTTTATTTATGGAAATAAGTCATATTCTTATGCAAGAGAATATACATGCTTGAAGGTTAAGTATCACAAGAATAAAAAGTTAGTAAGGATCTTTTAAATAAGGAAATAAGTTGCCAAGTATGGAAATAGAGATACACCAAGATATTGGGCCAATTTTCTTGCCTTTTCTTGCAATTTCGGCCAAGGCCTCTTATGCAGCCCTACACACTTATTTCCAACTCTATATATATGTATTGATCAAGTCCCCAAGACCCTTAGGCACCCTAGAAATCGGCAGCCACCCATAGCACCCAATTTCGGCCATGTTTTGAAGTTAGAGGACCAGTTTTTCAGCAGCTTGTAGAAGTAGAAGGAGGGCAGATTTTTCGAGAGTTCTTAGAGCAAGGAATTAGCAAGCCAACGTACAACACTTCTCTATTTTCAAGTCAAGAAAAGGTGGGGGTTTAAACGGTGAAAAGTGGTAACTATAGTTCGACTTTTAAATATTTAGTTTGATGCAATTATGTGTTTATGTGCTAATATGAATGGATGGTCAGCTCTACCATCAATCTATGAATGGACAATCAGCTATATTGTCAAATCAATGTTAAGGATGATCAGCTATATCATCAATGAATGGATACGAAAGTCGTATCATATGTTAAGAAAGAAGGGTATGTTTACATATTATTGTGTCCTTTATATTTAGACTTCGAACTAAACTATCCCCACGGAGTGATTATTTTATAATTGCTCACCCCTTCACCGAATTATATTTTCAGATTTTCAAGAGTAAAGGTGACGAGATGCGCGATGCGGAGGAAGGTGGATGTGATGCGAGAAAGAAGAAGTTATTGGATTGAAGTTTTAAATTAATAAATTCCAAGTAGGCTTTTATTTAAGTTGCAAGTATTTTATTTAATGTTTTCGGCACTTTATATTTGCCACAAGACTAGACGTTTGCATGTTTTATTTCGAAGAGTGCAAGGACACGTAGATGATTGATTTAGGATATGCTATGGTTTGATGATTTATGGGATTTTTATTATGGATTTATATGAGGTATTATTATTTGATTATGTGTTAAATTGCAAGATTATTAGGAGATAAGTTGATGAATTTATTTAATATGTTAGCAGCTGATGGTTCGAATATTATGTGTATGATAAGTTTTAGTTTATGTGTTTAATTGTTCTTAAGAAAATTAGTTATTGTCCTCAGTTTGCATGATCAATAAGTTAAGTTTTATAACTCCAAAAATTATGAAATTTTACCAGAATGTTTGCCATGATTTTATATGTATGTTGACCAATTTTCATGAGTTTTTACTTAGTAGAAGTCGAGGTTCCAGTTTTAGTCCTTTATGTGTTTCTAGTCCACAAAATTCTTGTTTTCAAATTACCGAATTTATGCCCAGCTTATTTTCAAAATTTTGGCAGTTTATTAGCCATAAAATATTAAGTATTTTGGTCATAAAACCAGGAGCAAAATCATTTTAAAGTTTCAGCTCAAAATTAGTCCTTTATCTTTGTTTTACGAGCTTATCAAGTGTTTTAAAGATGAATTTTCGTGGCAAGTCTTTGCAATATGTTTAATATGATTTATTTGAGTATTTAGAGGTCTTAGATTGTTTGGCAAGATAATAGTATTAAAGAAAATGGATTTGGTATTAGTTAATGGACTGTTTTTATACACAATCAGTTTTGATGAGTACACCCAGGCTGTTTTCGTTAGTTTTACGTACCAGCTACTGTTCTTGAATTATTTAAGTATTATTTCATGATTTAATTGTTGTCTTACATGTTGAATGATGTTAGAATAAGTTTAATTCACATGTGAATATTATTGAAACATGTTATTATGTTACTTGTGTGATTCTTAGGAATGTGCTAAGTGAATATTATTGAAATATGTCATGAATATTTATTATGATATTTTAGGTTTTTCCATGGATGTATTGAATGAGTTATTTATTGTGAATGTTTGATTCAATTGCTTTTAAAAAGGGGTTTTTCAAAGAAAAGAATTTTACTTAGTAGAAAATGGGTGCACGTTCTAAAAAAAAAATGTTTCTATTAAATAATTAATTAAAAGTGAGACTTCCGCTGATTTGGAAAAAGTGATTACAAAAACAAATTACAAAGGTGGAAACATTCATTCCACTCTCAAACATAAAATTGGATATATTATCTAAACAAGTTCCCAAATAGCAAACCTAGATTGTAAAGTCTAAGTCTACTTCAAGTATGCACTTCCACAGCTTGTGAACAGTACATACAAAAGTTATGGGATAACAGTATACACAATATTGTACGAGGTGTATCAACACTAGTGAAAACACTACAATACAAACTGAAAAGTGATTCCTAAGTATTTACATTGCTTCAATATTGTTGGTCCCTAAAGAAGACTTTGAGTCTTCTTGTTTTGAAAATAGCTGACTTTACAATCAGTTGAGTGCGCAGTGATTTTGTGTGCGGAAACGTTTTAAATTAAATCCT
>JAPKLY010000906.1:37658-54548 GCA_026898435.1 Prunella vulgaris
CTGATCTGACCTCAGCTGATCAGCTGACCTCCCAAGATCAACTGGTTTTAATGGCATCAAAACATAAGGGATTTCCCAACAAATATTGTAGTGGGGTTGTCTCTCTCGTGTTTCTAGACGTCTTGATATTCTATTTATAGGCGTGGGATATATAGATGTCCATCAAAGAAGTGGATCCGATAGCGAGAGAAGTTAGATCCATTTTTTAGGAGTTTAGGTAACTTCCCTTTATTTGGATAACCTCCACTCTAACTTCCATGTTTCCAGATCATTCTTGGCTTTATAACATGAACAAGATATTTTTTTTCTTAAAAATAACAGTCACGGAGCTGAAACAACACCAAGGACAAATACTCAAACAACACAAAAAAGTTTATCGTTAGAATAAAAATCCTGGAGGATGGGTGTGAATCCAGATGTGATCAATACTAGTCTCAACACTCACATCATCAATTTTTAATTTATTTTAACCATTAAAAATTTTCATATCAATTTGAATTCTAATTTTTCTTAAAAAAGCTGAATAATTCTGGTTTACAAATTGAAGTAAACTTAAAATCAACTAAAAATTGATAAATCATTTAATAATAATTAAAATCTAAAAATCTTGCAATTATCACGAAACTCCATTAAAACCTCTTACTATTAAATTAATGATCAAGGGTAATTACTTTTTAAGATATATTAATTTATAATTCGTATGAGGATAAAATCCCATATTATATAATTTTTTCAACTTACTTCAGAAGAAGGGGGTGTTGATTATTTTTTATTTTTTATAAAGTCAAATTAGCTTGCTTCCGTACTGATTTATGGGATGAAGAATTAGACCTCAATCTTTGTTTATTTCTAAACTGCTGTCCTTTAAATAGGCTGTGTGTAAGCGGTGTGCGGCGTTTTGATTTGTTATAGGTAGAGAGACAATGAGATTCGATACTTTGCATCTTGGCGACACCATTGAGAACATGACAATTGCTAAAATTTAATAAAGAGAAACGTGTGCTTGGAGAGTCTTGCATGATTAGTCACCTTGGTGGGCTCTAAATGTTCGTTGTACTAAATCTTTCTAGTGGAATTTGTTTCCGGTATGATGATAAAGAAGGGTTGTCCTTACTACACGGTTAAGATGTTAAATTAGTTAAAGCGTTCAGTGGCTTGATTAATTAATGGACAAGAGAATCTTAAACATGGGAAATAATGACTGGGAGCCATATGATTGTAATATGGGTTAAGACGGATACTGCAACATTAATTCTATAGTGGAGTGAGATTAATTTTAATGGGTTGAATGACATTGGGCTCAATTTTAGAATTCAAGACCCATTGGGAGGTCCAATCTTAATTCTCCTAAAGGCCCCTCAAGTAGCCCAATTAAATGACCAATAATGAAAAATGTGATTAAAATAAAAGAAATAATTTTGTTTCAAAAATAATTTTTTCGAAAATTATATATTTAAATTAATGAGAAAATTTTATGGAAAATAGATATGTATTTTTAATACAAGAATATCTAATAAAATCAAGATCTCATTGAATTAAATATATACAATAATTTTCAAAAATATTCAAGATTAGGATATTTCATATTCAAGATAATCAAGATTAGAATATTTGTTGTTCAAGATAATCAAGATTTGGAATATTTGATATCCAAGATAATCAAGATATTTGATCTTAAATCCTCATTATAAATTTGAGATGAAACAAGACATCAAGAACTCAAAATTCTTGATAGTTTTTTTTCCAAAAATTATAAGAGAGACGGCAACAAAAAAATATTATTTGTTTGTGTTGAAATTAGTCGTGTGGCCTCCCATATAGTGTACGAGTAAGGACAAGGGAATACTTGAGAATATCTCTTTTGGTTGATCAAGTTGATCGTGTGGATTCAAAATAAAGGGACTCAAGAAAGACCTTTTGGGGTGCTCAAGTTGATCATATTCCTTCTTAAAGCATCTCAAGAAAGACCTTTTGGATCTCAATTAAATTTGTCAAAGGCTAGAGGTATAATTCACTCAAACTTAGTTCCGCATGTGTAGGAATTTATGTGTTTTTATATATTCACAATGTTTTGCATGCAAACCCTGTTGTTAGGTTTAAATCATGATATTAGTTGTGTGATTAAATTTGTGTTTTGTTTATAACCCGAATAGATCTGGGCATCCACAAAAATTCTCGAACAACTGGTATCAGAGCCAGTTTCGAGCTTTATACGTTAAATTGTAATTTAAGTGTTTAATATTAAATTTGAAAATTAGATAGTAGAATTGCTAGATTTTTTGCATGTACCCAATGATATTTGATATTTATTTATGCATGCATGTATGATCATACGTTTTAAAATCCGATTAGTTCGGATCGTTTTTTCCCATGAGAAAATCAACGGGTAGACTAGGATGTTTTTATATAAAAGACTAGTCTAGACGATATGTTTATTTATTTTTTGTAAATAAATTGTAAATGATACCGAAGACGAAAAACAGTGACTTTAAAGCTGGGTGACAAAATTGAATTTTTTGATGCGGTCGAGTGGGAGCTTCATCGAGACGGACGATAAGGCTTGAAGACGAACGACGTCGATGATATCTCATAATCGAAATAAGAAATTAAACCTTGACAATTTGGATATTGTGTGTCAATCTGTTTAATTGTTTTGATTAATACTTTATTTATTTTATTTTATTTAATATGTGAATGCATGAATGTTGTTGTGAAAAATCACTAAGTATGTTTTAAATATAATTCGGAATTTTATTATAGATAATAAAATTGAATTATTTGGTCTCCATAATTTATTTGTTTGTAAAGTCTTTTGGCTACGCATTGGCAAGCATCTCTCTCCCTATCAGAGAGGCCAAAAGATAAGTTCACATGAACGAATTCCCAAAAGAATGATTATGGATTATTATTAGTGGCGGTATTTTCCTTCCCATCGAGTGACTTATTCAAAACGAAGTAATAATCCTATATTTAATCATAGTTAATACTTAGCTATAAAATTGACACTTTATTACTCCCCACCGGAGTCCCTATAAATTTTATATGGTCAAGTGGGAGCCGACTATTAATTTTTGAAATTAACAGTTTGTAATTGTTCTTGTTTCTAACTTGTTTAAATGTGTTTGCATAAACATCCACACTCATCGTGGCTTATGTGAACTTGATGGGATACAATCTGAGTGTTTTGATTTAGATCCCAAAACTCCTTGATGAATTTGCCTAACTATTGTTGGTCAATATGGCTCAGGACTAGTCATGATAGAATAGTTTTTCTATTCACAAGTATTCAGTTCAGGGGCAACGCATTGAAGACTGAAGATTGATGGAGACGTCCCAAAGATCCCAAGTCAGAAAGGTGTTCAGTCCTGAAGGTCAGAGTTCGCACTGAAGATAACTCAAGACATCTGACCTGAAGCAAAAACCTGAAGAACGGTCCTGAAGATAATCGAAGACAATCCTGAAGGTTTCCACTGACGATGTTCCTACTGAGTACCCTAAGCATGCTCAGGTCAGGACTCATTCAATGAGGGTAGACGTAACCCGAGTAATCGGATTAAGTATCTTCCATACTGATAGTTTATAAATCCTGATAAAAAGCTTATTGAAGCAATGGAGAGTTAGCATTTATGTTAACACTTGAGGACAAAAAGAATGTTGGCATCTCCGAATAAGACAAGCATTTAACCTGAGTAAAGTGTAAGACACTCAGAGTTTTAAATGTACGATGAAGCATAAAGTCAAATCACTTTACTAGCCGTTGGAAGCACGACCAGTAAGATTTCGACACGCACGTAAGGAGACTGCGCCACATTTAATGCTCCTCAGACTTGCAGGGACTAGAGAATTTCCCATTTAAGTATAGTGAAAAGCGCATCAAGTACAAGCTAGCCTGCACCTACCTAAAATAGGAAGATTTGATAAGATCGCCTCAAATGGATATTTTGAATATCCTTACAAATATAGAAGACCTTGTTCCCATTCAAGATTACCGAAAATTTCCAAGCTATTGAATATCTCCATTCAAATGTTTGCAATGGTCCTATTTATTTTAATTATGCTCCAAATTTTTCAGTTTCATTAACTGGTCCTCTTGTATTAAATTCTTTAATTCTAGATATTCATATGCAAGGAGATGAATTTGAAAAATTAACTGAGCAATTTCTTGTTATGTATAGAATCTATTTTAAATTAATGAATTCTCAACTAAATCCAAAATTTAAACTTTTACCAAGTATTAAAGAAGAGACTGTATTGTTGCAAGTAGACTCTGAATTTTCAAAAACCTTCACCCCAAAAAGATTAAAATGGAATGAAATAACTATTCCTGAAGAATTCCAAGTAGAGAATCCTCAAATTCCAAGAGATTTTGAAAGAAGAGAAATCTCTCAAATTATTGAGGAAACAGATGGTACTGTGCTCATAAGATTTAATTCCTTTAAAGAATCAGGTTCGAGTTCTAGAAATTCATTTACTTCTTCTAGAAACTCTTTTAAAACGGCTCCTTACTTTGAACCAAATAGAAGGTCATGTGTAGGAGAATTTACTGAAAATATTCATATTTTTCATAAAAATCCAATCCCAGAAGTAATCAGTGGATCTCCTCCTGATTCACCGACTGCTTCTCAAATGAGAGCTGAGATTAATGTTATTCATAAAATACAAAGAATAGATATAAAAAGGCTAGAAGAAGATATTTATGATCAAGAAGATGAAGAAAATACCTTTCAAAGAAATTGGTTTAATCAATTGGACGAATTGTATAGAGAAAAATTGAACGAAGAATGGATTAGAGATATTTCTACTACTAATATACCCTTCAAGTTTTTGTTTGGCTAGAATATGACACCTCAAAGAATGACATTCCTATGGTCTATAATAAAAAACAGATTAATGTTCAAACCAGTCTTTCTAAAAAATGGAAGTTGTATAATAATACTATTATCACTCAAAATTATCCACCTCTTCAAAGTATAAAAATTGACACTCCCAAAGGTGAAATTATAGCTAGTCCTTTTAAAACTGGAAAGGAAGATGATGAATCTGTCCAAATGAAAGACATTAAAAAACTACATCAACAACATAATTACTCAAATCAAATTCTTCACAACATAGCTAGACAAGTTGACTCACTATCTATCGAAATCAAATAAATTCCTAAACCAACCACTAAATTTCAGCAAAATACTTCTCTACCTCATTTTCAACCAAATATTCTACCAAAAGATAAATTAAATATTACTAAACATACTAGAGAAGAAGAGGATTTCAAAGGAAATGTTAGAACAGTTAATGATTCATGTGATTTCCTAATAATAACAATTGCAATGCATGTTGTGGGAAATCCCAAAGAAGAACTTGCATCTTCTAAAATATTTCTTACTAATTTGAGATGCCCGACTCTCTCAAATTTTTGATGGTACAAAGATATGTTTTTAACTCATGTTTTGAAAAGACCAGACAATAATTCTTCAATTTGGAAAGAAAAATTTATTACTGGATTACCAAGTTTATTTTCTCAAAGTGTTATGACTAATCTTCAAAAAGAAATGGGAACAGAGTCAATCAATTTTAGTCAAATGACTTATGGTCAATTATTTGCTTTTATTAAACAAGAAGCTTTAGCTGCTTGTCAAGAACTAAAATTTCAAGCAAAATAAGGTATTGAGAGAAAAGAACTAGGTTCTTTTTGTGAAGCTTTTGGAATAAAAGGTATTAAAGCACCTTCTTCACAGAAAAAACAAAATCATAGAAGAAGAAGCTTTAACAGAAGAAGAGTTAATTATGAGAATAACAAAAACAATAATAAATGTAAAAACTTTCCAAGAAAAAGGTTCAATAAAACTCAAATAGTTTGTTATAAATGTGGTCAAAAGGGGCATAAATCAAATAATTGCAAAAGCAAAAGAGTGAATGAAATATTGAATAGATTCACAGAATTAGAGCCAGAATTAAAAGAAAAGATAGTTATTTCACTCGTTCAAGAGGATACAGATGACTATTATGATGATATTCAGAGTTCCTCGGAAAGTGAGTGTAATTGCAAAACAATAAACATGATTAAAACAAATCATTCAAACAAAGATCAAAAAGAATTTCTATTTGATCTTATTCAAGAATTACCAACAGAGGCTCAAAAGGTTCACATGGCAAAATTAAGAGATTTAATTCTTAAAGAAGAACAAGAAACTACAAAGGTTGTAGAGCCTTTTAGTATTTCAAATTTGCTTAATAATTATCCCGTCAATAGCTCCATAAGACAGAATAAAAATAATGAGCAATACAAAGAAATCAATAATTTAAAATTACAAATCAAACAAATAAAAAATGATATCATTAATCTAGAAACAAAAAATTTAAAGTTAGAAACTCAAATGGAAATCATACATTCGAGTATTAAAAACGATTATTTCAAAGAACCTAAGTTTCTTTTTTCGGAAATTTCAATTCTTAACGAGTCTCCAAAAGAATCAAAATTTATCTCAATAATTGAAGAAATTACTTTTCAAAAGTGGATGGTTTATATTGATCTTTTAGTAGGAAATTCTAAATACACTTTGACTGCAATGATTGATAGTGGAGCAGATCAAAGCTGTATTAGAGATGGATTAATTCCTACAAAATTTTATTCACGAACTTCTGAAAGTTTAGTAACTGCAAATGGGATGCCTTTAAAGGTAAGAGGAAAATTAAACAATTCTTCAATATGCAATGGATCATTTTGTTTTAAACATCAATTCATAATCATAGAGGATTTAAATATTGATGTCATTTTGGGTACTCCTTTTTTAACCCAAATATACCCATTTTGGGTCAATGAAACTGGAGCAGGTACAAAAATCATGGGAACTTCTATTGTATTCAAATTTTTATCCTCAATAGAACATAAATAGTTAATGGCTTTGGAAAATAATTCAATTTATAAACAAATAAACTGCATTCAATTGAAAAATAATAAAATTAACTTTTTAAAAGAAGAGATTCAGCATTCCCGCATTGAGGAGCAATTGAAGGAAAAGCATATTGTGGAAAAAATAAAAAATTTAGAATCTTCATTTCATAAAGAAATATGTGCTGATATTCCTAATGCATTTTGGGCAAGAAAGAAACATATGGTTTCCTTACCCTACGAAAAAGATTTCAATGAAAGAAATATCCCTACTAAAGCAAGACCTATTCAAATGAATTCTAAATTACGTGAAATTTGAAAAAAGGAAATACAATCCTTATTACAAAAGAAATTAATTCAGCCTTCAAAATCTCCTTGGAGTTGTGCAGCCTTCTATGTTTCTAATCAAGCTGAAAAAGAAAGAGGTGTACCTCGATTAGTTATTAATTACAAACCTTTAAACAAAGTACTACAGTGGATTCGCTATCCAATTACCAATAAAAGAGATTTGTTAAAAAGAATTTATAATGCAAAAATATTTTCAAAATTTGATATGAAATCTGGATTCTGGCAAATTCAAATAAGTTCAGAAGATAGATACAAAACATCATTTACAGTTCCATTTGGACATTATGAATGGACTGTAATGCCTTTTGGATTAAAAAATGCTCCCTCAGAATTTCAAAAAATAATGAATGATATTTTCAACCCATATACGAAATTTACTATTGTATATATTGATGATGTGCTTGTATTTTCAGATTCCATCGAACAACATTTCAAACATTTAAATATTTTCTTTAATATAATCAAATCTAATGGTTTGGTAGTATCTGCTACTAAAATAAAGACATTTCAAACTACAGTCCGATTTTTGGGTCATAATATTACAAAAGGTACTATTACCCCAATACAAGGTCACTTGAATTTACTTCAAAATTTCCAGATGCAATTAGGGATAAAAATCAATTACAAAGATTTTTAGGATGTCTAAATTACATTTCTAATTTTTTTCCAAAATTAAGACAACTTTGTGCTCCTTTGTATAAAAGATTACAAAAGAACCCTCCGGCATGGGATGAAGAGCATACAAAGATTATCAAATTATTAAAAGAAAAAATTAAATCTTTGCCTTTGATTCATATTCCTCATCCTGATGCTTTTATGATAATTGAAACAGATGCTTCAGACATCGGATACGGAGGAATACTGAAACAAAAAATTGATTCAAAAATAAATTTAGTTCGCTACCATTCTGGTTTATGGAATGGAGCTCAAAAGAATTATTCTACTATAAAAAAGGAAATTTTATCCATAGTTTTGTGTATTTCAAAATTTCAAGATGATTTGATAAACAAAAGATTTTTAGTAAAGGTCGATTGCAAAGCAGCCAAGGATGTGCTCAAACAAGATGTAAAAAATTTAGTTTCAAAACAAATTTTTGCCAGATGGCAAGCAATTCTCTCTGTTTTTTATTTTGAAATTGAGCATATCCAAGGGAAAAATAATTCATTGCCTGATTTCCTAACTCGTGAATTCCTTACAGGTTTAAAGCAATGACGACCAAGTCCAATTCAAAACCCCTTTCTATTCAAGATTTCGCAACAACCTCTGATTCAAAATTTCCTATATCTCATAACAAATATTCACCACTTCAAGATTTTCCAGCTCTTACCTATTCACAAGCCACTAAAACTCCTTCTATTTCCAAGCCGATTCCTTCTCCATCTCCTCAAAAATAAAAAAACCAAGGATATTTTACCAAAGATCTTTGCACTCATATAGAACTCACAAGATACCGAAATATTCCTACCTATTCAGATCTTCTTGAATATATTCAAGAAACTTTTGATGAGAACAAATATTGGATATCTGCTGAAAAATCCAAAAACATTAAATTCTACCAATAATATTGATTGATTCAAAATCAATCGAGATTCATCATACCATGACCCAAACGATCCCTAAAAAACCCAGTATTCAAAAGTTGTCATTCTCTCGATAAAAAACAGGCTTCAATGGAGAGAATTTACTAAAGGTGGAGAATTTAAACCCTTTAGTATTCAATTTGAACCTTCAAAATATTCATTCCAAGACTATCAAGATGCCTGGTCCAAAGCATTCCTTTTTAGCCCCTTTAACCGCTCATGTGTTTTTATATTCCATAAAAATTTTACCCTAACATACAACAACATCCCCATCTGGTGGTGCAACTTGTGGAATTATTATGGAAGCATACCAGAGATATTTCCTGAAGAAACTGCAAAGGAATTTGATTTATTCTCGCAAAAAATGAACAATATTCCAGAGTATGGCCGGATAATTCAATTTCACTCAATGTTAAAAATTCCATGGATATTCTGTTGGAATTTTCAAGTCGTATTATGATCACCCATCTCCAATGTCACTAGTTCAAGAATACAAAGTCAAATGGTGGAATATTTTCAAAGTAACTCCTCAACAAGTTCTTAACCATTTCCAGGAAGAAAAGTGTTGGGACAATCTGAGTATTTTGATTAGATCCCAAAACCCCTGATGAATCTGCCTAAGTATAGTTGTTCAGGATCAAATAGTTCAGGATAGTTAGGTTAGGAATTCAGTACAGGAGGAACTTGCTGAAGACTGAAGAATTTTGGAGTCGACCCAATTTACTGAAGTCTGAAGTATAATCCATCCTGAAGGAGTCAGTCAGTCTTGCTGAAGATTGCCTGATCTGAAGCTGAAGATCGAAGCCTGTTAATCCGTCCTGAAGTCAATCCTGAAGTACCATTGGCTGATGTTTCTACTGAGTACACTAAGCATACTCAGGACAAAACTTAGTCAGTGAAGAGTGTTGGTCCCGAAATGAGTTAAATCAGTGTATGGGGGGGGGAATACACTGATGTCAGATTTTTCTGAAAGACTCAGAAAAATGCTCTAACGCACTCAGTCAGAACTCTCTGAAGTACTCAGTATGCTGAACGTCCGCAGGGGCAGCAGGGACGGTTCAGTACTGAGTCAGATAAGCTGAGTGTGAGTAAAGTGCTCCGAGGCTCAGTAGAGATAACAAACCTACTGACTGCTCGGAAGCGAGTCAGTTGGACTACTATCTCAGTGAGTCAGAGTACGTGCGGAAGGTGAGCCCTTAGATTCTACTCGTTTTAGTTTCTGAAAACGCTTTCTCTGAGTTGCTTAGTAAATTGGTGATTAAGGCTGAGTGCACAGTATTCAGATTCAGGATGATTGATTCAGTCCTGAAGGTAAAAACAATGCAGTATGTTCAGTTTAATATGATGACAATTATGATCCTGAACAAAACAATAAACCAGCACACAGGGGACTTTTTAACGTGGTTTGGAGATAACCAACTCCTACGTCCACGACCTGATTTAACAGGAAGCTATCCTCAAAACCCTGAGGATAGGTACTTGGGTTTTACGTGCCAAGGGACACGAGTAGCCAACTTCCTCTCTTAGGAACTGACCCCTGGGCGTTTTACAAGTCCCAGTCCTTCTAACCAACCTATCTCACACCTTGAGAGGTTTGGTATTCTGGTTTCCAACTAAGATAGCTCTAGCAATACAAATCAGTGCTAAATATTAGAGCTATCGATCTAAGCAAATACAGAGTGAATCCTTCTACAACACTAGGGAAATTTAATTGCAGAGTGTTGTTTAAGATATGCTTTGTGTTCTTGGATTCTTGAGAGTTCTCTTGGAAATTTCCCGTTAACCTTGAATGGGTGAAAGGTTCTCCATATTTATAGGCAAGATTTAAAATAGATCCGTTGGAGGAGATCAAATCAAATCTTTCCTATTTTAGGTAGATTGCAGGCTAGAAATACTGTTCGACCTACCCGCCATGCTTATTCTGGCAAGTTGTCACATCACCTGCAACCTTTTGAGACGCATTAAATGCCACATTAAATGCTGCGCAGACTCCGTGCTTATGTGTCGAAAGATCATTGGCTCTCCGCTATAACGGCTAGTTGACCTTCAGACATTTATCCTTCCTCGTACATTCAATGCTCTGAGTCTCTTGCAATAACTCAGTACGAACGTGTGCCTTAATGGAGTCTTACTGACATTCTTTTTGTCTCTTGTCCCATAGCATAAATAACCTTTCTGCTTTGGACTGACATGATTCAGGTAATCTGAACCACAGCCTAAGTCAGGTCCTATGTGCATTCAGCACAGCCTGATAGGTCATTCAGCTCAGTATGTGTTACCTTTTTGCTTCGGACTTACAGGATTCAGGTAAACTGAACCAAGGCCTAAGTCAGGTCCTATGTGCATTCAGCACAGCCTGATAGGTAATACTTACTCTTCACTGACTGAGTTCTGTCCTGAACATGCTTAGTGTATTCAGTAGAAACATCAGACATTGGTACTTCAGGATTGGCTTCAGGATGGATCAGCAGGCTTCGATCTTCAGCTTCAGACCAGACAATCTTCAGCGAGACTGACTGACTTCTTCAGAATGGTTTACGCCTCAGACTTCAGTAAATTGGGTCGACTCCAATATTCTTCAGTCTTCAGCACGATCCTTCTGTACTGAATCTCTAACCTAACTATCCTGAACTATTTTATCCTGAATACTATACTTAGGCAAATTCATCAGGGGTTTTGGGATCTAATCAAAATACTCAGATTGTCCCAACAATTTCCCCCTTTTTGATGATGCCAAAACCCTTAAGCAAATTCCTATTCATCTATACAATCAACTGATTTAGTCAGTGAGAATAACTCAGTACCACCTGACGAACTAGGTACTTAGTCTATAAGATGAAAACAAGGAATGGGTTAGTATAGTTCTTGATAAGAATTCAGAAAAGTAAATTTAGGAGTCAACAAGAAGTTGTACTCAGGAAACATAAATAACTTCATTGATTGATGAGAAAAAAATACAAGTATCCTGAAGCTATTACAAGGTTCCTGAACAATTAACTCCTGAACTAATCTTCATCCTTATTCCAAGCAGTCAGTGGAATCTCGTACATCTCCAGTACTCGATTCAGGACCTGCTTCATCCTGTTCCGATCAGCAATGGCCCCGGCAGCTCGTCCTACTCTGACGACTTCTTCAGAAATTGCTTTCCGGTCCAGTTGCTTAGAATTCCTAAAGAGTGGAGGAGGATACTTAATGAATTCCGGAGGAGCGATCTCAACACCTTCAGTGTCAGCATGTCTGATAATTTCAGCCCATAGATCAGGATGCTCCTGTGCCATCCAGTGATGGAGTATGACGTCTTTTTCTTCAGTCTGATCGTCCCATAACCCCACCACATAGAATAGGTATGCCCACCTATTCCGGATCGGAATCCAAACCTCCAGCATCTCAATTGGAATGAAGTCTTCAACAAACTTCGATGGAGGATGACTTTGATCTGAACTGACCACAATCTTCCTCTGAGTCTTTGTCCGAGATCCAGATGATACCGATTTCTTCTTCTGGACCTGGGAAGTCAGATACTCATTAGATTCTTTTAGGCGCTGGATCTGACTGAGCATCGAAATTTCTTTCATTTTTGCTATCTTTTCAGCATCAGTCATCACCAATTTCTTCTGAGTGGTCAGCCCAGATGGCATTATTTGTTCCTCCATCTCCTTATATAAAGGCTCGAGAGCCGGATCTTCAGAAGATCTCAACTTCTTCGGATCTGAGCCTTCAGCAGTTTCGATGGCGGCTACGGATCTAGTCCTCTTTCTATCTGCAGCCTTCAGTTCCAGGGGAAAGTTCTTCTTCTTAGCTTTGCCAGTAGTGGCAATTTGCTTCTTCCCTTCTTTCCCCTTTTTGGCATCATCGTCATTAATACGTCTGACAACTTCATCCACTGACTCCGCCAAGAGATTGAACTGACTATCCATCGCAGTCTGCTTTACCTGTAATTGCCCAATCTGCCCCACCATCCCTCTCAGGCCGATACTGAGCTGATCAACGGCTGAATTGTGTTCAGCCTTCAGTCGACCTTCGAAGTTCTGCATCCTTGAGTCTAGGGCAGATGCAATTTTCTCCTTCTGTGCAGACAACTCCCTCAGCAGGTCCTCCTTCAGATCAGTTCTTAACTTGACCAATTTCTCTTCAACCAGTTGATCAATCTTTTCAGACAGTTGTTGATCCAGAAAGTTGGCAAGTTTCGTCTCCTGCTGAGTCTGCACATCTGATACCATCTGATTGCAGTTCTGAATGGCATCCTTGGCTTGCTCTGAAATGGCAGTTAGTTCTACATTGATTTCAGTCCGAGCTTCCCCAAAGAAATCAATTGCCGCATGCACATCAGTGGCCATATCATTCAGGTCTCTATCAATCCTTTTCATCTTTTTATACAAAGTTCTGGAATCTTTATCAACCCTGATTGCCTTTCGCTCAACGAGATTTACCCTTCTGTGCATATTCGAAAGAGCTCGTGAGGAATTTTCAGTGAACATAGCCGCTGGGGTGATCCAGTTTCCTCGAACTCGGATAAGACATGTTCGACCCTCTCCTGAAGCCTCCGCTGCCCCGGGTCCAAGGGGTGCATCATCGGCCGGTGCACTGACTCCCTCAGTGCCACCTTGCTGATCGTCATCAGCAATCACAATCACCTCCGTTTCTGCTTCCTTCTCCTTTCCCTTCACTTCAGCCAACTGAGTCTCGGGCTCAGGATATATTTTACGAACTGTTCTAATAAAATCCACCATTTTGATCAGTTGATGTAAAGAATTAACACCAAAATGATCAAAGAGGGCGGCTTCTAAATCTGCAATGCAGTCCCATCCTCTGAACTCTCCTAGCTGGCTGAGCTCAGACCAACTAGCATTTCTGATCATGGCAAAAGTGCGGAGTTGCACAACTGCCTCCTTCTGAGCTTCAGTAAGATCAGGGAATCTCCTTTCCACCATCTCAGCAGCCTCTCCTCTTGCAACTATTTCAAAATCTGATAGACTGTTTACATCGGGCGCAGGGAAAGGCCATGGTGCTTCAGCCTGAACTGGTTCAGCAGCCTCTTGCTCAACTCCTCCTTCCTGAGCAGGCTCTTCCTGACCCAAAGTCTGATAGGATTCAACAACAGTAAGTATCAGCTCGTTGGGTTCAGGGGATGCAATTGGGGCAAGTTCAGGAACAGCCTGCGCCTGAGCTGGTTCCTTCTCAACAGATTCAGCAGACTCCTGCGCCTGAGCTGGTTCCTTTTCAACAGCTTCCGCAGAATCCTGCGCCTGAGCTGATTCCTTCTCAACAGCTTCAGCAGATTTCATCTCCTGAACCTTCTTCATTCGCTCAGCTGACCCAGAGTAGAGAAATGTCAGCTTTTGTTGCTTGGGTCTGAGGGTCTCGGATTTATCCTCCGCTGGCTTTGCTGTATCAGACTCTGAAGATTTGCCTGCCTGAGCCTGGACTTTCCCAGTCTTGCTCGCCTGGGCCTTCTTCTTCTGAGTCCGAGGCCTTCTCCTTATGCCAGCATCATCGGAATATGCTCTGAAGAGATGGATTTTCACTGGGATCTCGAGTGACTGAGCCTGATCCACATCACCGAGATCCAGAGACTCCAAGAGCATGGAGATCTTGGTGCCAAAATGCATCTTGGCCTCAAAAGTCGCCTGCCCCTCTGACGAGTACTTGATCTTGCTGGTCTCAGCCACCAGCATTTGGAGGAAGTGACCCTCCCAGTCAAAATTATGCAGAGGGGCGTCAGAAATAGCCATCATTGTGAACAGCTTCGGCCTGGAGATCTGCTCCAATCCTCCAGCAATGCCCATCACTCCCTGACTCGTCAGGTCGAAGAAGTGACGGCTTTCAGTCCTCAAGACTGATTTATTCAAGCCGGACTTCAGCACGATATCTCCATCACACAGGGACTGGAGAAAATCCTTCTCATTCCCAAACCCATACTCCACTGGGCTTCTTCCTTTGTTGGGAAGATTAAAAACCTCCTTAATCTTCTCCCGAACATTGAAGGTGACCCACCTCCTGACCATCTCCTCCTCACCATCCTTTCCCTTCTCACAGGCGGTCAAGGGAATACAAGTTTCCCACTCCTGGGAGACTTTGTTCTTCGCCATCTTCAGGTAGAAGACAGCAATGAGTCTGGGGTGGAGCCTCTGTGGCTTTGCAGTGACGAACTGCAGAAGACCTGCATTATCAAATAGGTCTCGTACAGGCATAATATCGGGGTGGTTAGAAGAAAAATCCCCATAGGGCTCATAGTGTATTTCATTTCTTAGATGGAAAAGGTTTCCAAAAAAGGTATCTGCAGAGGGTGTAGCCATGGAAGATTTTGAGAGATTTGAAGGAAATCGGTTTTTAGAGAAGATAAGTTAAGAAAATATTGGGTGCATAAAAGTTTTATCAACACGATCTTCTCTTATTTATAGAAAGAAATTCGGTTTTAATCGGACGGTTTAGAAAATAGTGACCTATGGAATTCAATGGACACGATTTGAGCAGTAAAAAGTACTTTGCCTTTTCGGTTCTTCAAAGATAATTGGTCAAAACTTTATTGATAACTGTTCCCGCCCACAGTGCATTAAATGCACATTAGAGAATGTCCATATTTATTTCAAATAATTTGAATTAAATAAAAACCGAATATTAAAACGAACGGCTGGGATCATTTGGCAAATTAAATTGATTTGACAAAGCAGTACAGTGAAAAGGATAATGCACGCAATATTAGATGACTAGACAAAAATCAGGAAACATACCAGTCAGTCAGATATGCATTCTGACTGATACCACTTATTGGCCTATCAGGGTGACAAGCCCTGAATTCTGTGTCCTGAACCTTAGTCAGTCTAAACTGATCATCCATTTTGTACTGAATGTTCCTCCTACAACCATTCACATTCTCTCTGAGTTCCCTTCATCCTGAGTCCATATGAGTTATTCCCCCTGACCTTGTGCATTCTTATCAGGGATTCAAACTGAATCACCTAAGCCTGGGTCAAGGAGTCCTAACTCTACTGATAACTCAACAAACCTGGTTTCAGGCAGAGCCTTAGTCAGGATGTCAGCTCTCTGTTTTTCAGTAGGGACTCTCTCCATCCTGATGTCCTTCTTCTCAACATGATCTCTGATAAAGTGATGCCTGATGTCTACATGCTTACACCTAGTATGTAAGACTGGGTTTTGGGATATGGCAATGGCACTATTATTGTCACAATAAATTGGGACTTCAGTGGCCTCAACTTGGTAGTCTCTCAGTTGTTGTTTCAGCCAAAGAATCTGAGAGCAACAACTGCCTGCCGCCATATACTCAGCCTCAGTAGTAGATGTTGCAACACTGGTTTGCTTCTTAGAAAACCAAGAGATCAGTTTACTCCCTAGAAACTGACATGTGCCTGTAGTTGATTTCCTATCAAGTCTACAGCCTCCATAATCTGCGTCTGAATAGCCAGTCAGTTCTAGGTTGTCATCAGAGGGATACCAAAGTCCTAAGTTGACTGTACCTCTTAGGTATTTCAGAATCTTTTTGGCACTCTCTAAATGACTCTTCTTTGGATTAGACTGATACCTTGCACAAACTCCAACTGCATAAGTGATGTCAGGACGACTAGCAGTCAGATATAATAAAGATCCAATCAGTGCCCTATATTCAGTCTGATTTACTGAAGCTCCTTCTTTGTCAGGATCCAGCTTCTCATTCGTGTTCATGGGAATGCGTGAGACTCTGCTGGACTGAACTCCAAATTTCTGAATCAAATCCCTCGCATACTTGGACTGATTGATGAAAATTCCGGAGTCAGTTTGCCTGACCTGGAGACCCAGAAAGAAATTCATTTCTCCCATCATTGACATCTCAAATTTCCCAGTCATCAGCTTGGAAAATTTCTCACAAAGCTTCAAATTAGGAGATCCAAATATTATGTCATCCACATAAATCTGAACCAAGAGAATGTCTTCCCCTTCGGTGATCCGGAAGAGGGTCCTGTCCACTGTTCCTTTCACGAACCCGTGGTCTATCAGGAATTGGGATAATGTATCATACCAAGCTCTCGGAGCTTGCTTCAGGCCATAAAGGGCTTTCTTCAGGTGGTATACTTTATTACC